>NDXZ01058826.1:393-13430 GCA_003055125.1 Paykullia maculata | reverse complement strand
CTCACCAATACCATCACAGTTTTAGCTATGAGCACCCCTGCTTTAAAAATTAAACTGAAGCCAGACGAAACGTTATTTTTAATAACACCGCGTTACAAAAACGAGCTTTTTTTATGTTCTATGAACCAAATATACTTTTTCGGAAAGGGGAGAAAAAATAAAAATACGCGTGTATCGGCGATTTTCATGTACACGTCAGAAATTTTTTTTATATTTTTTTTATTTTAAAATATTAAAAAAAAAGATTAAGGAAAATCTGAGAATTAATAAAAAATCTTTTTTTTTAAATCTGACGTGAAACAGACATTTCCACGAGTCTGCCTGCAAAAATTCAGCTCGGTTGGATCACGGAAAAAGGGTTAAACATCGATCCAAAGTCTTTCACACAGGCGGACAGACGGACACTACGAGCTTTATACTTTATGTACTGTCCGCCTGTGTGAAAGACTTTGGATAACTTTTGATAAGATTGTTGTCTCTTTGATAACAATCAAGCCAGAATTATACATATGTATTGACGAATTCAACTAAATTTCCTTTAACATACCCATATACAAATTGTAAAGGGCTTTCCCGGAATACGCGCTCTACAAAATTATCAACTCTCCTAACTATTCATTTATATTTTTAACGACAATAAATTGTTTGTGGTTAATTTTATCGACAAAAAAGTTAAATTTTATAGTTAAACTTGTATAAGTTTCGGCTATGGCGCGACGCCCTTAGGAGAAGAAATAGTTGTGAATTTAGTTTGAATTTTTATTCGATTAAGAATATTATTAATGAATTCTGTATTTATTAAGAATTTAAACATTTTTTTTTTTGATTAAATACTTGATTATAAGTAGATAAATTTTCCAGGAAAAAATTCTATTACGTTTCTAATTTTCATCTCCCTGCAGTGCTTTGTGATTGATGGTGATTTTAGCGTTCGTAAGAATAACATTTAGGGTGTTCATGAATTGTGAGTAAT
This sequence comes from Paykullia maculata, assembly GCA_003055125.1. Taxonomy (NCBI): domain Eukaryota; kingdom Metazoa; phylum Arthropoda; class Insecta; order Diptera; family Rhinophoridae; genus Paykullia; species Paykullia maculata. The sequence continues at coordinate 12,457 of NDXZ01058826.1, read as the reverse complement.
GAGTAATATTAAAGATATTCATGACAAATGTTTGACGGTGAAATGGTAGATCTAAGCAAATATTACGACAATTAAATTTGGTTAAATTTTCTGCGATAAATTCATACTAAATTACTTCTTTTATAATAAAATTTTAATAAATTACTTTTAAACGTTTTAAAATCTAGTTATTGTTTTACTTATGTATTTTAATAAAATTCTCAAATATTTCTTTTTTGGATCAATATTATTTGCTTTTTAACAATTTTTACTTAAACCTATAGAAAAATTTAATTTAATGGTTAAAAAGTCAAAAAGTTCAAGTCTAAACAGGGATGGATAGTTTCCAATTATTAGCTTTTTTTCTAAATCTATTTTTTTTTCTTCAATAAAAACTGTAAGATTATATGTTTAAGATTGAAATGCAAATTGTTTAAAAGATGTATGAAGTTTATTTTACATTTTTTTTTTCTTAAAAATTCAAGCACTTTTTATTTAAAGCTGTATTGCGTTGTTGTAAATTGTTAATTTGAAAACCTTTTTCTGTTTTTTTTTAATTGGTTTATTTTTTTTTTCAAAGTGTAAATTGGTGTTTTCTTTATGCTTTTTTTTTAGAGGTTCTTAAAAACTTTGTTGTTGTTTTTTTTTAAACTTTAGTGCTGTCATTTTTTTATTAAAAAAAATTTAAGTTTATTTATTGAAGGTGCTTTTTAACGAAGTTTAACAATTATTTAAAGTGCTTTTTTTAATTTTTTTAAAATAATTGAAACTTTTTTATATATATTTTTAAAGGCTATTGTTTAATTTTTTGTTTTCTTTAATTTCTTACTTAAAAACTACCAAACCAATTTTTTTTCAAAAACTGCATATAAATAATTTTCGCAAAATTTCTTTTGTTTATATTTGTTTCTTACAAATTTTACTTTTTTCACAAATTGTAATGTTTTTTTAACGTTTTTTTTTTAGCGCTAGAAGATTTTGTATTGTTGATTTCTGTTCTAAAATAATGAAACAAGTTTTGTTTTTCAATTTTTCTTTAAACGATAATTAATAATTTTGAGTCTTAAGCCAAATCCTAAACATTTTCAATAAATAAAAAAAAAAATTGGCGAAACTGAAGAAAAATTTAATAAAAATATAAAAAAATAAATAAATTTTTATTTTTTTCAATCTTAATCTAAAAAGTACAAAAATAAATTGTATGTAGTTAAAAAAAGAAGTAGGTACTTGTTTTTAATTTAAGACATTCTTCAACTTTAATAAGGTCGATTGTATTATGGCAAAGGCCTGCATTTTTTTTTTAATAAAAGTGTAGAAATTAAATAGTTTTTTATTTATTTTTAAAATGTTAAAAAATAAACACTATTTAATGGTTTTTTATTATACATTCGACTATTTCTTAATAAAAAATATTATTTTTTACTTATGTGTTTCCGGATTTAATGTGAGCAATGCTTAATCAACTTTGAGTAAGAAAAAAACAAATAAATATAACAAAAAAAAGCCTGTTCGTTAATGCAATAATGCCTGCTCTATGACATTTATGCCTAAATTCACTGTCATTAGTTTGCTAATGGCTATGGTTTAGCTAATGATTATTTGTTCACAGTTCTTGATTTGATACTAATATTGAAATTGGATAGGGCTAACATTCTTTACCCATATTAAAATTTGTTATTAAACAAATGTTTACAAATGGTTGGTAGTGGCCATAGTGTTGAAGCTACATCTGTCGAATTGGCTGACACTTGTTGAGTCTGTTTTGCCAAATTGGCTGACACTTATTGAGTCTGTTTTGCCAAAATACCATGGACGGATATAGCGCTCAAAAACACGTGCAAATGATAAATTTGTTTGATCAAAATGGGTGTTTCGTTCGGTCACGTTTCCTAATTTTCATCAAAAAATCATCTTCAGCGATGAGGGCCATTTCTGAATGAATGTTTACACCAATAAACGAAATTGTCAAGAGCGTCCAATGCATCCCGAAAAACACTAATTAGTGTGGATTTAGGCTGGCGGCGTCGTTGGTTCATATTTCTTTGAGAACGACTTTAAACAGGCCCTCATCGTCAACGGCAAATACTATAAGTCGAAGATTACCCACTTCTTTTGGCCTGAATTTGATGATATGAAATGACGGTGTGATTTGCCCCGTTCGACTTTCTTGTGGGGTTTTTTTTAAGTCGTAGCTCTATGCGAATAAGCCACAAACTACAACGGCCCTCAAAGCAAACATAACTAATGCTTTCGGTTAAATCCAGAGTCATTGAAAAAGGAACATTGGCATCGATAGCCCTTTTTCGATGATATCACACACACACACACTAGAAAGCGCTTAATAAAATACCCTTTAAATCTCATTTGATATATGACAGGCTTAAAATATTTTGTGCTAAATTTTACTATAAATTAATTTTAATAAAATTTAGTTACAATATATTTTATTAAATAAAAAAAAAATAAGTTTAAATAAAAAATATAAATTAAATTAAAAAAAAAGAAAACAAAATATTTTGAAAGAGCTTTTTTCAATAAAATTTATTTTCAACTAAAAATTAAGAATTTTTAAAAGTTTTCATACATAAAAGATTTAATTAAAATTTCTTAACTTAAAATAATATCACAAATTAATAATTAAATAAAGTTTTTGAAGGCAGATTTTTTTGAAAGTTTTAATTAATTTACAAATTATATTTTTTATTAAAGTAGTTAATTGTGGTCATTTTTTTTTTTAAATAAGATTAAACGCCCTTTCTGTTATTGGAATGTAATTCAGCAAGGCGTGTGTATAAATAAAATATAGCATAAATAAAAACAAATGTCTAAAATTAAGTTAAAATTAAAATTAAATCATTTTGTTGTTTAATTTTTTGGTAATTTACTTTATTAAAATAAAATGATTTTATGTATTTTTTTCTTTTGTAGCTTGAACAAATGGCAGCAATTACGAAAAACTCAGGCAATCGAAGTTTTTTCAGCAAAAAAATAATGACGATTTAGGTATGTAATGGAATTTGATTAAAAAAAACGAGTATTAATTTAATCGCTCTTAAAATCTTTAACTTTCATATAATATTTTAAGTTTAAGAGGTATAAGAGGCATTTAAACGAATGAAAGAATACCCCCAGCATTTGCTTTTATGCTGTAAATTACGACTAAGCAGTGAAGTCGAGTCTTTTAAAAATTTATAAACTTCGATCTATCTGACTTTTGTAGGATGATTATGATGATTATGAACAAATTATAAAAATTAAATTCAAAATCTTTCGAAATTCATCACATTGTTTTAAAAAGATTGATCCGAGAACAAATGATTTTAATCAAAGGCCTTAAATTGTTCATTTCTGCCATTTTAGGGTAAATTTAAGGGGGCAAATTTTGGCATTCGATTTCGATCGAAAATTATAAATTCTAATTGAAATTAGAAAACTTGCACGTTCGACCAACATTTCGATTGATATCAAATGCATGCCCCCTGTACTCGTATCGTGATGCTAAAACATTTTAAGAGACACTTAAGAATTTTTTTTCGTGTTGCAATTCAATTCTGGCAACTTCTTTTAAGTGCAATGTGGCTCAATTTTAGTTGTTGGAACAACTTTAAATAAAATTGCAACTGGAACAGTTGCTGTCCCATACATGTTGACTGCAGTTTTTTAAACCCTGGTTTAAAGTCTAAAGTTTATATTTGTGTTTTATTACAGTTTTACGCACACCTCAATTTATAAAAGGATAGTAAACATGGTAAAAACAAAATTTTTGAGAGCTTAAGATGTATTTGTATTTTATTGAATTTTTAATTTCGTCCAAAAATAGGAAGTTGAAAATATTAAATTAATTATAGCAGGAATTTAAGGTCTCCATTTCTTTTAAAATTTACCAAAAAATACCAAAGCTTATTTACAAATGTAAATTTTACAGATTTGTCGACTTATTTGTGTTCTATAAAAAATTTTGAGTATTTAATTTAACGAATCAAGATCAAAAATTAACCTAAAATGTTCTTTAAATCTAGACATTTTCCAATTTTTGTTTTTTAATTAAATTTATATAACCCAACTGTCCATGTTCTATATTCCAAGTGAATTCATTCTACATTTCACATATTTTTCTTTATTTTAAAAAATGTAAAGATACAAAATTAAGAAAATAATTAAGAATTCCACCGCGAAAAATTTGCCAGGGAAATATTTCGCTGTTTTAAGAATTTCACTAATCCAATAACATAGCAAATGTCATCGTAAAGTTTAAACTGCTTTTTAAAGTTCTGTTTATAATCTTAGTTGTCTTTAAGTTTTATATGCCATTTGAGATAATTCCAAAATGTTTGGTAAAAATTTGTTCCTTTTAAAAATAAAATAAAAAAACATTTCAAATTTTAATTCATAATTGTAATTTGAAAACTTTAATAAGATTTTTATTGAAAAAAGTGCAATTCTTTCTTTTTCACGAAATAAAAAGAAACATTTTTTTTCGAAAATGGAATACAGAACAACTAATATATTTAAAACTTTTCACTTACGAATAAAATATTTTGTATTCGTAATGCAAAACCGGGACGATTTTCTGTGAACATGTAGATAAAGGGCATAAAGGGAATAATGCCAGCCTTTTCTATTAACAGAAAATTTATTGGATTTTTTCTTAACAGAAAATTTAGCAAAATTCTTTTAATAGAAATTTTTTAGTTTTCTTAAAGTACAAAATTCCTTGACATACATGTTTAGTAAATGTCTATTAATTTTTTTAAAAACGAAGTATCTATCCAAAAATTTCTATAAATTAAGAAAATTTCAAACAAAAATTTTTTTTTTATCTATTAAGAATTTAATGAACATTTTCTTAAAAAAGAATTATTCGAAATGTTTGTATAACATTAATTGTTTGCAAAATCACTTAGAAAAATTTCTTAAAATATGGAATTTTTTAAAAATTAAAAATAGATTTTTTATTATGAAAATTCCCTCGAAACTTTTCTTTATAAAATAAAAAAAATATTAAAAGTATGCTATAAATAAACGTGTCATAGAATTTCTTTAAAATATAAAATTAAATTAAAGAAACAAGGTTTGTGATTTTCTCAAAACAAAAAAGTTAAATTGAATGGTAATTTTGAATTCATGAAAACTGTTGTAAAAAAACATTTTCTATTTATCTATTCTTGAATACTTAGCTGCGATAAGTGAAGGGAGGGAGGGCTTTGCTGTCAAAGAAATTGCCAAATCTTAAAAACCATGTAAAGATTCCTTGTCTTTTGAGAAGAACCCAGTATTTTGCATTTTATTAATATGACAATGATCAATGGTTTTTGAAATGACTTAAACAAATTATTGATTGTCACCTTTTATTGCGTATGTGACAACTCTACTTAAATAACCATAACAGAAAAATAAAGATAAAGATGTCGTAAAGCATTTGCCATTATAAAAGAATAAATTTGTGACTTGCCCTAGAACAGGGAGCAAATTACGGCATTCGATATCGATCGAAAATAAAAAATTCTAATTGGAACTCCTATACCAAATGTAAAGAAAACTCGATCGATCGAACAAAATTTCATTCGATATCGAAAGCCGTAATTTGCCCCCAGCATTGTCTTTTCTGTCTTTTAAAAAACTTTAAATTTAACATACTAAAGTATATTAAATTTCTTAAAAGTTAAAGAATTCAACTTCTATGATTTTGTGACTTTCTTCCAAAAAAAAAATTAATTAAGATTATATTGAGCTACTTAAAAATTAAACTTAAATTAAGAACAAGTAAATTATGCAATAAAAATAATAAAATTCAATTTAAATGCAAACAAAAAAGAAAAGAAAATAATTGCAACATTGCTCTCTTGCTCTTTGTCAATTTAATTACAAATTCAATGTGTGATTAATGCTCTCTTGTTGTCTTCTTGTCTATCTCTTGCTAACTATTTGGTCTTGTCTTAAAAACATTAAATTAATATAAATACAAGTACATACATACACATATAGATACATAATAGCAACTAAACAAATAAACTAAATATGTTTTAATTAAATGCTCTTTCCTGCCTGTTCATTTGCTCATTTGCATGTTTTTGTTTGCTCTTTCTTTTTTGCATTGTTGCTTTAACGCTCTTTTATGATTTAACTTTAATACAAACCGAAATATTTTCTAAATCAAGAACTCAAAATTGTTTAATTATGTTTTTAAGTTATGTTTGTTAATATTACTTTGTTTCTATTTGTTTTTAGTTTTAGACTAAATTTATTTAGATTTTTTATTCAACAATCTTCCAGCGCTTTCGTTTTGTCATACAAAATCCAACTCTGAGCGTGTTTTATACATTTTACGTTCCATTGTCCTTTCGAACCATTTCTTAATTTCGGCCACTATTAATACAGACGAGGTGAGCGATAGTAAAAAGAGTATATCGTAGGCAGAGAGAGCTTCGGTTTGGAATACCATTTGCAAAGGTGGGCAATAGATGACCAACATTTGGCCAATTATGGAAAAGCCTACAGCCATTAGGAACATTTTGTTAGAAGTCAGACCGATAGTGAAAACACTTTTAGTTTGTGAGCGACAGGAGAGAGCATTAAACATATCGAAAAACACAAAACAGGTGAAGGTCATAGTAGTATCTCGTTTCGTTTTGCCCAAAGAGCCATCAATCATTTCTCTTTGAAAAACCCAAAGGGTGCCCAAAATAATAATGCTGGCACTAAGTAAGACATTAACAATCACCGATTTGGTAATCATGGGCTGTTTGACATTGCGCGGTTTCTGCTTTAAGACATCATGATCCACCGGTTCGACGCCCAAACTTTGGGCGGGTGGTCCATCCATTATAATATTGATCCATAGAATTTGCATGGCATTTAAGGGATTAGCTATGCCCATCAGAGTGGCCAAAGCTATCAAGGAGAGAGCTGCTATTGAAGTACTTAGCTGAAATCGCACAAAATTACGTATATTATAGAATATAGCTTTGCCTTCTTCGATGGCGGCTCTAAAAACAAACAAACAAACAAATTCCCAGCAAATGAGTTAAATTTCAAAAATAATCCTAAAATTTTTTTTTACTCACATAATAGTATGAAAATCATCATTGACCAGTATCATGTCGGCTGCTTCTTTGCACACGTCTGTGCCATTTTTACCCATTGCTATACCAATATCGGCCTTCTTCAAGGCCACCCCATCATTTACGCCATCCCCAGTCATGCCAACTATGTTGCCAGTTCTTTGCAATGACTTGACTATGGCCAATTTGTGTCGTGGTGTAACGCGATAGAAAACACTTACATTATTAGCGACTTTGTCCAATTGATGTTCGTTCATTTGATCCATTTCTTGACCCGACAGGGTTTGATGGTGTATGGTATCGATGCCGATGAGACAGGCTAAAAAGAAAGAAAAAAAAATGGAAAACAACATAAGTATCAACTATTTTAAATTTAATTTTTTTTAAAAAGGAAAAAAAAACACTAGATAGGGAGAAATGAAAAACTTGGTACAAATTGAAAAGGGGGCAAAAAGTCTTAAGTCAGTCCAATGGGGCAAATTGCCAGTTTAATCGTAAAAAGGTCAATCTGAATTAGTTTTACAGTTACATTTTTTTTTTAATTTCGCCCTTGAAATAATAAATATATTGAAGTATTAAGTACCAAAAAACAGTATTGATTGTTGAATCCAGTATGTGTATTTTATAGCTGGCCACACCGTTGGACCGATTTTTTTGAATGTCCAACAGGAACAATAGGCTAAACATTTTTTTTGGAAAGTTTTATTGCCACGTCCACTTTCTATCTAAAAATGTAAAAGAGCTACGATTAAAATTGACTGACTGATTCATTATCGCACAGCTCAAACGAATAAAGCTAGAGACATGAAATTAGGACTGTGGGTTCCTCTCCCGTTGTAAATATTTACTTAGAAAGGATTTTTGGAAATTCATATATTTGGGGGGTAAAAAAAGGAAAAATCGTTAACCTTATATCTGCTAAACTAAACAAGATACAAACAAAATTTAAAAATCATTGCTTTCTACTTTCAAAATAAGCGGACAGGTGTCTGGTACTTTTTTGAAATTTGAGTGACTAAATAAACAAATAAAAACGGGAAAAAAGTATATTTTGGTACTTTTTTGGGACCCCTTGCAACGTCTAAACCAATTTAACCAATTTTAAAAATATAAACACATTTTTGGTACTTTTTGGAAATTCAAATTTTTAGGGATAAAAATTGTCCTTTTTTTTGGTACTTTTATAAAATAAAATTTTTTGGAATTCTAATAGAATTCATGTAAAGGTTAACTTTTACTCACTCACATACAGACTTCCATTTGAGAAAAAATTTTGACACTGGAATGGTGATGAAAAAAGTGCCAAAAGGGGGGGAAACGGGTAAAAAATATATTTTGGTGCTTTTTTGGGCCCCATGTATTTACTAAACCAATAAAGATAAAAATATAATTCAACTGGATTCGTCACTCTTCCAAAAAATATGAAAGCATTACATATTTGGTACTTTTTTGAAATTCAAACTTATAGGGTAAAAATCGTACTTTTTAAAATAAAATATTTTTGTGAACTTTTATAGGATTCAAATAAGGCTCTATTTTAGCTTTTTCTATTTTACAGACATCTATTTGAAAAAAAAACCAAAAAGGGGGAGAACCGGGAAAATGCGTTTAAAAGTAAATTACTGGGCCAATTTGGGTAAAATTTAAAACACGGGTGCCTTCAGATTCAAATATTGTTAACATTGATAAACACTTTTGAGCTAAAAACAGCAAATGTTACGATTGGGGTAGCAAAGCAGACCGAGTTTAAGCTTGTGTATTTAAGTTAGTATATGTTGTTAAAACCTAAAGTGTGAGATTAGAGACATATAGAATTTTCAAGCTGACGTGGCCCTTATTCGGTATCAGACGTACAATACAATTTATTAATCGTAATTGGAAGGACATGTTAAGGTTGCGGGCGATAATAAGGGGCCACGAATCGGACTTCTTTAAATTGAACATTGTCGCAGCTGTAAGGATTAAGGTAAGGAGGAATCAGTTATCTATCTTCTCTGCAAATGCCTAGCCCTATGTGTAAAGAGACACAGCTTTCTGGGCAATAACATACTAGAGGATCTTTGTGAAGTATCTAATACCAGAATAAATGACTTACAAAGATACGTCACAACATCAGAGAGTATCTAGCGCTCTTATCTCTCTATAAGCTTTACTCTGGAGGATAGTACATCTAACGATTAATGTGGTCCTGTCAAAACGGTGACACTTAGTCTCCACTTGACAGTTTTGGAGAAGCAAAATTTTGTTATAAACTATTTTCTTTAGGTTGTGTTTTACACAAACTTATTAATAAATGTATTGTTTGTAGAAAAAACGATCAATTAAATTCCTTTTTTAAACCATTAAACAAATTGTGTTGGTTGAACATTTTAAATAAATATTCCTCCATTATGTAAAAAAAAAAACACTTAAAATTGTTTAATACCTAAATATTAAATTTCTGATTATTTTTTTAAACAGATTTTCTAGTTTTCACCTTCAAATGTCCCAAAAAGCTATCACTGTTCTTATGCTATTTTTCAAATTCATCTTCTCCTTCTTCCTTATTCTCCCCATTATCCTTTGTCAAATATATTTCTGTGTGCATATCCACCCCTGACATTGTGATTTATATTTGCATTGTTCTTACTTTAACTACAACCAGCAAAAAAAAAAATGAAGAATAAAAGCTTTACAAATATTTTATTACCATAATCGATTTCGTTCGTTAAGGTTACCCGGATTACCGGAACAACCACTGATAAAAATGTTAAGGGGTCTGGCAACAGGACGAAGTAAAAAAATAAAAAAAAAACATAAATATCTTAACTAAACATTATAAAGCAAACAAAGACATTATTGACACAAAAAAAAACGGTAAAGATAGAAGATAGAGAAATATAATAATGAAAACATGTTTTAGGGCTTGCGTGCAAATAAATTATAACAAACATTTTTTATAACTTATTACAAAGAACTTACAAATGATTTTTTTGAGACAAATGTCTTTTCGAAATAAGCGAAATTATTAAAAACGCTTTTGTTAAAGTAAATTCAAATTAAAATACTTAAAAAAAGGTTTTAAATTCTGAAAAAAACCTTTAAAATGGATCTTACGGATCAGCGTATTGTGCGAAAAACTTATTTAAGCATCTTAAGCATTTTTTCTATTACTAAAAGTTGGCTAGTGGTCGTAATTGGATCATACAATTTATTGTACCAACTTGCCATCCTTGCGTTAAATTATTAAATATTTGTCTCTTTTTGTTTTCCCTGCTCTTTTATTTCTTTACAAACATTCAGCGTTGCCAATTAAGCGCCTTTCACTCTAGATTTAGCGCTTTTCAACAACCAAATTCAAATATTATGTCTTTAGTGTTTTTCTTTTAATTAATTTTAAAATCTATTAAAGGTTTTTTTGAAAAAAAATTTTATACAAAAATTGTTTGATAAATCTTTAATAGATATTAAAATTGTATATGAATATAAAAGTAATTTTCATTTCTAACTTATTTTATCATATTTTCTTATTTGTGTTATATTTTATTTGCAGGCACACTTTTGTAAAAGAAAAGTAGTAGTTTAAGGATAAAGGACTTAGCCAGAAGCTATGGAAAGAGGCAAAAATGTAAAAGAAAACTAAAATAAACAATTGAAAATACAAATTGTGTAGTGAGACCTGAAAAGGGATTTCCAAATAAATCATATAATAATATTTTATTCGGTTATAACGAATCTTATATACCCACCACCAGGAACTGCTTCTCTTTTCAAGTAATTACTTTAATACAAACATAAATTGTTTATAAAAGGGAGCCTCATACTAAGAAAAGGATATATTTGGCCTATTCGCATATTAAAAATCTATTATCTGTCTATGTTTATGCGCCAGACAATTATACAAAAAATCTGCATAATAAAGCATTGCAATAAATAAATAAAAACAAAATTAAACGGAAAACCTTTTCGCATTTTTGAAATTTCAAAAATAGTAATCAAGGCCAGCAACGTTAAGCGGATTCAATAGTTTTTCTTTATAATCAAAAGAAACTTCTTAGCAAATCTCTTGCATTATTTCAAACTGTAGGACTCTCAACAACTAACATTTGCAGATGACATCAAAGAGTGAAATATCAACTACAGCTACAATAACAACAACAGAAACCTAGTAATGACAACTTTAATTTAAAATGTAAAACAGCATTATGGTAGAATAACGAGGAGGTTTTTTATTGTTGTTACTTTAAAGAACAAATCATGAAGGTATAAAAAAAATATTTAAAAAATTTACAGTAAAAAAAATGAAATGTTCAAATTTTTTTCTCTTTCATACTTTACATAAAAACGACACAAACACACACACAAAAAGGTGGGGTCCTTTAAGGAAGAGTTTTTAACTTGAAGATTAAATGACAATTAAAAATAAGGTAAGTTAATCTGACGTTAAATATAACCTGGAATTATTCAATTTGATGTTTTTTAATCAAGTTTTAACGTTTACCAAATGCATCACTAAATAATTCACCTTTCTTTCTTCTGTTTTCATCGTATGAGTGATTAGGAGAATACATATGTATGTACATACATACATAAATTGTTATTTTGTTTGTAATTTCTTTAATATAAAAAAAAAAACATTTATTCCCTTTATATAACAAAGTCGATTAAGCGATATCTGTTTGTCGGTGTATATGTTAAAATCAGCCCCCAGATATTCTCAGACTCTAAAGTGGTACTAATATATCAAATAGGTTCGGGAAAATTGGGCTATTTAAAATTACCAAAATTGGTCTATAAATAACAGAGATATAAGCAAAGTAATAAGAGAATCTGATTCGTTAAGCCGTTAAACAAATTTTAAAAGAAAAATGTTGTCCAATAAATACTTGCATATATTAAAATTTTTGCAGTTTTGAGAAATTGGCATCAAAAATCGGGAAAATAATTAATAAAGTAACTGCGGGTTATCTTCGCTTTTAACATAAAAACGAAAAGTTACATTTTTTCTTATTAATTAAGTTATTAATATTTTTATGCGAGATAAT
>NDXZ01058766.1:0-11582 GCA_003055125.1 Paykullia maculata | reverse complement strand
GGTGGTTTAATATCCAACAATGTAAATTTGGTGCGAAAATTAGTCACAATAGCCCGATTAGCCGCTTCAGTGGGTCGATTAAACTGACCATAAAATGGAAAAAGCGCGCGATGAACTTTCTTAACAGAGCACGCATTTTGATAATAAAATTCAAATATTTGCAAGCGTTGTTCGTTTGTAAGACGATTCATGGTTAAATTATAGACCAAACTGAAGATGTTTGACAGTGAAACAAAGCACGAAACGTGCGTCAGCTGTTTAAACCAGTGTTGCCAAAAAGATAATAGCTAAAAAATCACCCTTTATAAGATGTATAAGAGGCATTAAAGCGATTTAACGAATACCCATTGTTATCAAATTTTATAGAAAATTTTCACAAATTCCAATACATATGTATTTCATTGATTTGTTCGGGTAATCGTTTATTCGGGTTTTCGAATAATCGTTAAAATTTTAGTTTTTTTTTTCTTAAATATAATAAATAAATTTATTTTTTTACTTTTTTGTAAAGTTTTAACCACATTTTCCATACAACTTCTTAAGTAAGCGCCTAATCTGTTGCCCAAGTAAATCCTTGGCTTTAAAGGATGTAAATAATGTTTTAAAAATCTTGAAGCTGTTATTTAAATTTTTTTTCTTGTGTTTGAGTTTTTTAGCATGACAATTATAAAACAAGTATTTTGATAACTTTTAGTATTTTTATTTACTATTTAAACGCTATTTTTGCAGGTTTTTAGCATTTTTTTTAAATTTTTGTTCGGGTAACCATTAATAATTTCCACCAAATTAAGCATTTAAGATAATTAATACCTAAATAAGATAGTTTTACTTGTTTTACAATTTTTTTCCCAACAGGATTTTTTTAATAACTTAATTAAAAGTGTCTGATTCTTTTCAGTTTTAAACTAGTTTTTAAACGATTCTTTATTATTTTTCATTATTTTTTCCATCAAATAAAGGTTGAATTTATCAAAGAAACCGGGTTTTTATTAATCGATTTATTTTTTTAGACTAAAGTCGTTATAGGCTTAAACCTGTTAACTTAATGTGCGAAATACATTTTTTCTAAATAAATAAATCAAATACCTACGTCCGAGTAACCGTTAATATTTTTTCTCTAAAATTGCAAATTAAGGAAGAAGATAAAAGGTTAAATGAGGTTTTTTGAATTTTCTATACGACTACTAAAATAATCATTTTTTGCTAACCGAGTAACCATTACTTACTAAAATAATCCATTTTTTATTAATCGAGTAACCATTACCTTTTCAGGATATTGAAATGTAAAGATTTTTAAAGCTAGAACGACAACCATTTTTTCTTTTTTTTGCACAAAAATGTATTTTTTTTTTTGGGAAATTTGACTAATTGACCCAGAATCCGTAAAGATATGGACAAAAATTTATATCATAAAAATATCAAGTTTTCTAAGACTTGAAATACCTTTCGGACACTTTGTTATATACCTACAGGCACTTCTTATTATAAACCTACACGTAGCAAAGGGTATATACGATTTGGCAGAGCCGAATATAGCTCTCTTACTTGTTGTTTTTCTTTCTTTAAGTTTAAAAATTCAAATACTTGTTCGATAACCAATAACTTTCCCCTGAAAATACGAATTTAGTCTGCTAAAATTCTAAAGTCAATTTTTTTAGGTCTTTTTTATTTTTAACGGTATTTTCTACAAGGGTACCCGAGTAATCGGTTTGTTTATTGGTTAAGTAATCATTAACTTTTTTCAAGAAATTTAAAATCTAAGATAATAAAAGCTAACACGTTTTAATTTTATGTGCGAGGCAGCTTTATGTTTTCTTATTTGTAATACCTCCTTGATATATTCTAGGAAAGAAATTCAAATACTTCTTGAAGTAAGTATTGTTTTTTCTCCAGTAACGATTGTTTTTTTCCAGACTAAGTCAAGGTTAAGTTTATTATTTTCAATTTTTTTTTATTTTTAATGATATTTTCATTACGACTACTCGAGTAACCGGTTTTTATTAACCGAATAGCCGTTATATTTTTATATTTATTGAGAAGTTAAGATGTTTATAGACAAAACCTATTTGATTTTTGTACGAAATTAGCTTTTTTTCTTGGTTTTATATGCTTAAGTAAAACAAATTCTAATAATCTTTAAATTTTCAAACAAAATTACGTCATTAGGGTTGTTTGTTGTGTTTTTTTGTCTTAATGTTTAGCTAATAATTTTTGTTGCAAATAACCATATTAGTTTGTAACATGTTTCAGAAATGCATTGAAGCAAAAGTTGCAGTCAGGCGACGATTTTAAAAAACATGTTCATAAATTTTTCCCACAAATGGTTTTAACCACTTTTTTCCAGTATAAATGCGGCGCGACAGTTTGGTAACGCAACTAATACAATTACTACTACTATATTGATAATTTTATAGCCTGCTAAATATTTATGACAAATAGTTTTCTTATGTTCAAAGCCGTATCAGTTGCTTGTTTTGGAAGACATGACGACGTCATTTGTGTCATTTAATTTGTTAAATTGATGGTAACAGTTTTGTGTTTAAAAAACAATTTATTGAGAATTTTTGTACGAAACATGATTAGTTTAATAAAAAAAATTAATAAATATGTAATAAAAAACTAAATATTAATATTTTTTAATCTGAACTCAAGGTTAGAAGAAAAATATTTAGAAAGAAACTCGAAAAATTCCCACACATTTTAGAAAAACACACACTTTGACGATTACATTCAAAAAAATTCTAAACAATTAGAAAAAAAAAACAAACGAATTAATGTTAATTAAATAAGATTTTCATTTGAGGCCACAACAAACATAAATTATTAATGAATGTGTTGAAAAATGTAAAGATAATTTTTTTTTTTTGATAAAAAAAATTAATTCATAAAACTTTAACGAAAAAATATGAAATATCTGAAAAAAAATTAAAAACATCACAACAAATACAAGAAAAGAATAAAATACATATGTTATGATTAATAAATAAAATAAATTCACAAGAAATAATAATAATGAAAAAAATTATGCGCATGAAACAAAAAATCATTTACAACAAAAGAATAAAGAAACAAAAAGTGCAAAATAAATAATTTCAATGCAATTCCCTAAGGACAGACATTTAAAACAGTAAAATAATTAAATGAAAATAAACAAACTCTAGACAAGCGGTTTCTGAACTGTGGTCGCGTAATAACCTCAAGGGGGTCGTGAAGTTTTTGATTTCTGTTTTACATATTTAAAAAAAAAAATACTTACAAAAATCTATTTAATGCAAATTTTTTGTTGCGATATTACATTATTAAGAATCCCTGTAAATGCCGATAATATCGATAGTGCCAACGGCATTTATAGTCGTGTAGTCGGTAAACTGCTGTCTTGAATGTGTTTAGAGTCTAGAGTATAGGCAAACGAGAGTCTAAACTTAAAAATAGTTTTTTTCGATAATCTTGAAAAAATTAAACAAAAAGCATAATTTTTAAGCATTTTTTATTCGACTAATCGCATAACCGTTAAACCGGGTTTACGAGCCCTAACTCCGTTTAGTCATTACAAACATTTTAAAACAAATGTTAAGCGTTTATAATTAATAAAGTTCCACAAAATTTTCGTATTTTTTATATTTCTGGAACTTTATTCGTTTAAACGGTTATATGATTTTTTGATTATTTGTTAAAATTCCAAAAATGTATATTTGTTTGATTATCGTCAAATACTTCAAGTATTATGCTTGTAATTAAAAATAAATTATATAAAAAAAATTAATCATTTAAAACCCGGTTATCAATTAACCGGTTTGCCAAAAAATCATTTGTAATTCTTAACCTATGTTAAAAAATGTTAACCAAAATTCCTAAATTTTAGCTGAATACGAAATTCCTACATATTACATTTTATTTATTTACAATTATTCGTCTTACTGGTTATTCGTACGTTTGTTAAAAACAAAATACTGTTTCAATCGTTAATTCGATTTTTAACCATTTCTTGCATTTCTCTGTTCATAGCAACGATTTTCCATCTAATGCCTTAAGACCTTTAAAAAATTTGTAACTTTCATGCGGTCAGACTGATGGCTAGGGCAGGATAAAACTAGTGATATTAAAGAATATAAATGAAAAGTAAAAAATAGTTGCTGAAGTAAATTTCGATCTCACAAATTATTAATCACCATACCCTATTTCCTAATAAACTGTGAGTTAAATAGATGATATTTACATCCAACACTAACCACCGATCAAAGAGTGCTGATGATGAAAAACGTAGCTGGTTTCGAAAATGCATTCCACTCGACTAGTGTCGGCAAAATTTACTTTTCAAATTATTATTCATTATCACAAATAAAAAATTAAATTTCTTTGAAAATTTAAAAATGAACTTGAGCCAGAATAAAACTAAAATTAATTGTCTTAAACCAAATAAGTTCGTAATAAAAAAACATTTAAAAAAAATTTTCTAATTTTTCAATTAATCTAATAAAAATAAAACCGGTTTTCCGAATAATCGTTTTGGCATATGTTAAAAAATCGTATAATCGAATATTTTTATGGATTTATGGAAAATAATATGAAATAATGGGAAAAAATAATTTGTTTATTTTTATTCGAATACTTTGTTATCCCTTACTCGGTTTTTCGATTATTAGAGTATTTTTAAATAGTCTACAGCTTAATTAAAACTATTATGTTTTTTCAGAGTTTTAAATATTTTTTTTTTCAAAAATTCGAATTATCTTTGAACCGGTTTTTTGAATAAACATTCAAAACTTTACTCAACTATAGTAAAAAAAACTATATATAACATTTAATTTTCTAATTTTAGGTTAGTAAATTTATTCGATTATTATTTTGCTTTTAATATTCGATTTTCAAATTAATCTTAAAAATTTTTCTAAAACAAAAAAAATCAATTTTAGGTTTTTCGAAATTAAAAATCTTAAATAAAATTCTTTGTCATTTCTGCTTATTTGGTGTTTTCCCCTTATAAATACTTGTTGGAAAAGGAAATATCATTTGTCTCCATGTTTCCCACACGTTAAAAAAACACAAAGTATTTCATGTTTATCGTTTCGAACATTTTAGGTTTTTTTTCATAAATCTCTGAGGAATTCTTTTACATTTCTTAGTTACTGCTGCTGCTGCTGTTTATAAAATGACGACAATGAATTTTTTTTAGTTATACATTTTAAATGGAAAAAGATGAAAATACAAATTTATAAATATTTTTACAGACTTTGAGGTGGATTTGTATAAAGAAAAAGTTTTCAATTTTTATGGAATTTTAAAAAGAATTTATTTATTTTTTCTTGTGAACGTCAAGTATAAATTTTGGAAAAGAGCCAATTAAATCCGAATAGAAATTTAAAACTGATTTTTTTTGATTTTTCATTTCATCTCTTTCAAATATTAAGTGATTTACACTGTCATTTAAACAAAAAGTAAAGGAATCATTAATAAACAAAATTTTATAAAGATATAAACAATTTGGCAAATCAAGGGAAACAGTTTTTTACTTTATCTTAACAGAAAAAAAACCCCAACCAATAGTGCAACCAGTTGTATGGCAAGTTTTTTTATTTAAAAAAAATTATGTTTAATAAAAAAAACTAAAGAAGACATTTGTTTATTTCTAATACTGTCAACAAACATTTTGCTAAAAAGATTTACAAAAACAAACAACAACCCACAGCAACAAACCAAAACAAAAATTAAAAAGAAAAAAAAACGTCCGTTTGTGTTAAGAATATGAAATTGTCATTCTAAAAATATATGATAAAAGAAACAGAGAAAATAAATCTTATGATTTTATTATTAACCTAAATTTTTATATGAAGGTTTTTTTTTACTTTTTTCCCCCAATTCTTTCTTTTGTTTTATAATTAATACATTTTTCCCTCAATTTTTCTTTTTAAATAGCCCATAAATTAACTAAACTAATCGTATGGCAGCACTTTTCTTTTCCATAATTAATGAAATCATGTCATCTTAAATTATCCTAAATTTTTTAATCTTTCACCAATTTTAAATCACAACAAACTCCATTGTATCTCTCAGTGTGTTTTTATCTGTTTGTTTATCCTATTTTGTGATCATTCTGTTATATTTTTTTGACACTGTGATGTGTGTGGTTGTGACACACACCAGGGATAGAAAACTTGAAAAGATCTCGTACATATGTATATTTATTGACACTAAAATATTTAGTTTATTAGTGCAAGAATAGTAAATGTTTGATTTAAAAAAGTATCGTAACACATTTGATATTCTTACATTCTTGTTGTTATTGAAATCAAAACGTATAGAAATATCGTTGTTGTTTTAAAAATGAATGTTTATGTAAACAATAACGCTATGACAATTATAAACATGAAAACGGTTTTAGTTTTTGCTTCTCGCTTTTGTACTTGTTCTTTAATTTGTTTTTAAATGTTCACATTAGACATGAATCGTAGTTTTTGACGCTAAAATTTTTTTTGTTTTTTGTGGAAATAATATAATAAAACACCTTTCTTTGCTATTGTTTTATGTTGTACTATTTGTTTAATATATTAAAAATATATTTGAGACCCCTTTCGTCTATATCTAAAAAATCAAAAATTGTTCTTCAAAAAACCGATGTTTTTTTTTGCAAGAAAAGGTAATTTTTGCTATATAAATCGTCTAAACATGTTTAGATCGTTGTATATGTTCAAGAATAGAATTTTTTTTGCATTTGCTTAACAAAAATACAAAAAAAAA
The DNA here is from genome assembly GCA_003055125.1 of Paykullia maculata. NCBI lineage: Eukaryota > Metazoa > Arthropoda > Insecta > Diptera > Rhinophoridae > Paykullia > Paykullia maculata. The sequence continues at coordinate 4,847 of NDXZ01058766.1, read as the reverse complement.
GTTTTCACAAGGTTGCTCGTTACGCTACGTCTACACGTAGCAATTTTTATTGCTGAGCACTAGCAAAAACGTCGGCAGAATAATGACACAACGATTGATGATTACTTTAGGTGGAGAAAACGTAAAATTTAGTTTTAGTTTTTAAAATAATTGAACTATAAATAATACATCGTAACATTTCCCCATATTCATAGGAATTTTTTCCCATGCTTTTTTCTTTTATCTAATAATGGATGCCGTTGATAATAAATAAATCGTTTTAATGTATCACCAATCACCATTCCATTTTCTTTGTATGTTTTGTGTGTAAATACACCACGCTTATTGCTAGCAATAATTGCTCAAGCAATCAGCAGAGCAACCATTGCGCAATGAGTTGCCACATATCGCAATTTGCGGTCTACACGTTACAATTTTTATGGACGCAATCAATTTTGACGTTTGCGGCAATAAATATTGCTAGGTGGAGACCCGGGGTTAGATACCTACCTACAACTTTGCCGAAGACATTAAAATGCTATTACCAAGTCTGAATGAGTTATTGGCTAAAAGGTTATGGAAAATTCACCAAATCTCTGAATATGTTGAGATCTATAAAATTAAAACGCGAAGTAATATTGCCAAACGGAGCTAGGGTTTTACTCAGCTCAAGTAGTACTATCGAACCTATATAGCCAAGTCTGTGTACTTTTCAAAAAATTGTTTTTTGCCGCACAGTGTAATCATAACATAAACATAAGTATACGAACTCCATGTTTAAAATATTAAAACTTTTCCAAACAATTTTTTCATAATTAATTATAACATAATTATTATCAATTAATGTTTCTTTTCTCCCCTTTTAGAGGCTACGTAATGTTAAGCATTGCCATAATGATGCTTTTATCATGGATGGATTCGATGATTTTGCTTTTTTGAAAAAAAACGATTTTATATTTGGTATTTTTTACACACACTAAAGAAAATATTTTCGATATCGGTCGTTTGAGAAACTTGTGTAAAATGTTCTCTTAATAAAACATTTGCTTAAAATTGTGATAAGTGGGGCATATGAAAAAAAGGTAATTGATTTTATAGATCTTCTTTAAATAAACAATTTATAAAAGATTTTCTTGAAATGTGTTTTTACTGTTATCAGAAAAGTTATCGAAAAATTGCAAAGAAATAGTGAATTTAATGTTAATAATTTATATGTAAAGAATTAATAACTTGCTGAATTACAAAGGCAACAATTTTTTTTTAACTTGAGACAAGAGTATACTTTGTTTAATGGTTTGAGTTGCGCTTAATCTGAACTTAGAATTTTTAAATTTAGTCGACCTGTGTCGTTTTAAGAACTTCTAACAAAGCGCTTTAATTAAACTGTGTATAAATAAAGCATTTATTGAAAATTTTGACATATAGATTATTTTCACACAGAGATTGTTTTAATATTTATACCCAGGACAACTTTCTAAAAATACAGGGGCCGAATTCTCGGAATTTTATTAGAACGTGCGAGTTTTCTTTATTTGCTTGATGTATAAGAATTCTAGTTGGAATTTTTATAAATTTCGATCGCGAGAATTTAGTCCAGATATTTTTTACGTATCCTAAATTTTCCAAAAACATCTGTAAAGGGTGTTTTTATAGAGGTATAAAACTTCAACCTGGCAGCTTTTTTTAACTGGCGGCTTTTTTGTCAGTTGTCAAATGATTTATGTCTACTTTGGTTTGGCATTTCAACATGAATAGACTGACGCCTGAACCCCCCCCGGGGGTAGTTAGAAAAGCATCATGATGAAATCTCCATCATGGTGCTAGTGCCCTCGGGGCAAAAGAGGCTGCCTTAGCCTCGGTTGACTGGACCCAAATTGGTGATCCACCAGAATCAATCTGGTACCACGGGAACCAGTAAGCCCCCAGGACTTACTGTCCACCACTGGACAGGGGTCCACGTGGTGGCTGTGTTTTGATACCTGGGTTTCGCATTTATGTTGGACTAGCAGAAAGAGATGTCAATTTGTCTGATATTCGTCTTCGGACTTATTTCGGACGGTTGAAATACACATCTCTATGAGTGTTACTAATAACACATGCTGTGCAAAGAAGGTCGGAGTCCGGGCTGATGCTTGTGCTAGTGACAGACTTCGGTCAGCCGGTCCTTATCAGACTTTACCTAGTAATATATAGGTCTGACAGTAAAAGGGAACCTAGATAGCCCGAGCTCTTGAGCAAGGTGCCTACTCTATTATCCAGAATCATAATGGGGTGGATAAGTTGCTACATGTGTTTTCCTTGCAAGTTCACACAGGGGCGATGGTTAACGCATAACAATTTAACTCGTGGTTAGACCACTGTCTGGTTGTGTCACTCGGTGACGGTACAGACACAAATCTATTACACGTATGACGCCTGAACAACGCTTCCAAATTGGGCCCAAAACAAGATTGCCGTTGATCCCGATTTTCATAAGAGAATTTTGTTTAGCGATGAAGCTCACTTTTGTTTTACGTCAATGAACAAAACTGCCGTATTTGGAGTGATGATAGTCCTCAAGTGTATGTTGAGACACCGTCACATCCAGAAAAACTGACTGTTTTGTCTGCTTTATGGGCTGGTGGAATCATTGGTTCGTACTTCTTTAAAAACGATGCTGGTTAGAACGTTACAGTCAATGATGACCGCTATAGAGCCATGATTACTGACTTCATCAATACAACAACAAGACGACGCAACATGTAACACAGCTCGTGCCACAATTGATTTATTGAAGGAAACGTTTGGTGACCGCATAGTTTCACGTTTCGGATGTGTAAATTGGCCTCTAAGATCGTGCGATTTAACGCCGCTAGGTTATTTTCTGTGGGGATATGTAAAGTCGCTAGTCTACGCCGATAAGCTCGAAACGATTGACCACATGGAGAACAACATTCGCCGCGTTATTTCCGATATACGGAAAAAGTCATCAAAAATTGGAACTCCAGATTAGACTACGTCTGAACCAGCCGTGGCGATCATATGCCAGAAGTCATATTTAAATTATAATGCCAGAAGATTATCTTTTGGATAAAGTAAATTTAATGTCAATTTAACTTGTTTTTATTCCATTTCAAAGTTCTATACCTCTATAAAAACACCCTTTATATAGAATTTACCAAAATTAATTATTATATGATAATTTTTCAACAGTAGAATATATGGTTTTTCTTATACGACATTAATTTTTTTCTTCAAAATCTTGTGGCAACGCTGATTATATTGCTTTCAAAATTTTTTGTGCAGTGTTGTACCTAAGTACAGAAGTTAATTTTGACGGTAAAATTCTGATTGAATTTGAAATGGTTTTTTTAAGAAATACAAATTATTTTTTTAATACAATATAATTAGTTTTTTTTTAATATTTTAAATACATATTTTTTATAAATATGTAAACTGTATTTCAAAAAACACTTTTACATATTTTCCCCCCCTTTAGTAAGTCATTGCAATGTTTCTTCTAATTGTCAAAGCTTCCGTTTTAATGTTTATTTTTTTATTTATAACAAACAAAACAATTAAATAATAAAATTTATAAGCGCATTACAAAACTTTTTATCACACAAAACTTTATGGCTTTTTATTTGTTTTGTTTTTATTTTTTATTTTTTTGTTATATTTAGCTTATCAGTATTATTATATTTATCAACAAATAAATTCAGTAGTTATTTAGAACTTTTAAAATAAATCGCAAAAAAAAAATATTAAATGTTTAATCTGGCTTTGCTGTGATGTTTTTAATGCGCAAATAACAAAAGCTTACGAATACAAATAAAACAAAAATACATTTTTTGTTGCCAAAAAATAAATTCTCATTTCCCATCCCTGCTAAATGCTCACTAACGCACACTCACTTTAAATATTTAAGGTGCTGTCTGTCGTATGTCGTAGTGTTTTGCGGCTGTTAATGGGGGCAATGTTGTCGAAGTGCGAAACAAATTAATGCGTTTCCTCTTGCTAAGTTTCACAGCTTTTTTCTTTTCTTTTCTAGTTGTTGGTGTAATTTATTAATAGAAAAAAAATTGAAGATTGTATTAGAAAAAAAGAAAATTAAATTGCTCAAAGAGAAAATGAAAACAAGAAATTTAGTGCCAAAGTAATTATAAGAATCATGTTGTGTCTATTAAAGAGAGCTAAAGGGTAAAGGAGGAAAGTGTAAGCAAAATAACGTTACAAACTAAATAGTTCAAGGCTGTCTTAAGATTTTATAAACAGTTTTTAACACTTTTAATTAATAAGAATTGAAATTTTTTAATTTAATTGCATTAAATTTATTATCAAAATGTAACACTTTTAATAGACAACAGGAATTACGCTTTAAAATACTCATGTTTTTATCTAAAACAAATAGTTTTTTGTTGTTTTTCTTGTATGTAACAATTGCAACCAACGCTGAAGATTAATTAATGCGTTTGTGGTGTTTTTACACGGTTGCGTTGTTTAAAGTGTTAATTTTCAGTTTCTTTTTTTTTAACAAATTTAAATGTAAGCGGACAGGTGGGTGTTTTTTCCGTTATTACTTTTTTTTATTTCAGAAAACAAATTTTGTTGTGTTAGTTTTTGATAGCCAAACGTGGCATAGATTTGGACAGTTGATTTATGGTTTGAACAAAAAAAACTTTTTAACTTTAAACATATAAAAGGTGTTTCAAGTAGAGATACTTTTTTCAATAGCCTTTTTTTGACAGCTCACGTGTGAGTCGAGGCAAATTTTGTTCAGCAATGAGGCCCATTTCTGACTCAATGGGTATGTAAACAAACAAAATTGCCGCATTTGGGACGAAGAGAAACCTGAAGAGATTCAAGAACTGCCACTTTATCCAGAAAAA
>NDXZ01058721.1:0-13695 GCA_003055125.1 Paykullia maculata | reverse complement strand
CTTAACACATGTGTGTGTGTGAAGGGTATAAAAAGAAAGGACAGGAAAATATTTTTTTAGAATAACATATTAACTTGGTTTGTTCATCAAACTCTTAGCTAAATTATTACCAAATATAGTTAAGCCGTATTACCAACTCTGAACTAGCTATTAAATAAAAACTGATGACACCTATTTTTTCAGAATCTTTTGCGGCCCATAAAAAGAAAATGGTCACCAATCTGGCCAAGCTGAGTTAGAGTTTTACTACTCTTTGTTAGTATATTAAAACCTATACTGTCCCGTTCTTGCGTTTTGTTTTTCACTGTTGCACAGTCATATTTATAGAAATTGTGTTGCTAAAACTCAGCATAACCGGCCAACAACTTAATGAAGTGTAGACGAAAAAGCTTCAACTAATGAAGTTTAACTTTTAAAATCTATTAGGTATGAAAATGAGGAAGATATAAACATTAACAATTTTTAAGCAAATATTACTCAATCTTTGGCCATCTCAGTACATGCATGTGTATGTATTTATATGTTATTGCACACCTACGCATTGGTAAAGGGCATATAAGATGCTTCTTAGCCGAATAAAGCAATCAAACTTACTTAAATCACTAACAGAAAAACTTTATAAAGAATTAATTTTCTTATTTTCGTTAAGTAAATTTGCAATATATCATTAGTTGAGTGATAAGCAGAAAACTCTTTTAGAATTGCATACTGTGACCGACCTAAACATAGTGCCGCAAAGCCTTAAAGCATAAGTTTGTTAAAAGAGATCTTTAACGTGAACGTTTAATAAAAAAAAATGTTTCTATCATCTGTAAATAACATTCAAACTGATTTATGTCTAAAATTATTCATTTAGTTATGACCATCAACATAAAAAAATAAGATTCTTAAAAGTCATTAAGTACAACAAGTTATTTGTAAAGTCATAAAAGAAATAATAAAATAAAAAGGTTGTTTGTTGTAACATAATCGAAAAATATTGCAAAATTATAAAACTGTTCTGCTATAAAAAAATTTTTGGGTTTTATTTTGTGGTGCAGTTTTATGGTTAATGTTTTTTACATTTAAGTTTAAAGTTACAGACACTTTGTAATAGTTTTTTCATCCTGTATTAATTAAAAGTTGATTAAACCCCTTTTTTTTTAATTGCCCTTTAGTCAAAACCTTTCGTTTTTGCATATTTTTATTAACATAAAATAAAAAATTGCAATTTTAATAAAAACAATAAATAAAATTGTGCACAGAGAGATCCCAGTATTTCTTATTTTTCTCATTAAGCGCATACATAGCCTTAGTTGTTGTAAAGTGTATGCCTTACGCTTGTATCCACATGACGGCAACGATTTGGTGTTATTTGAAAGTGTTTGCTTAACACTTGTGTACACACAAGCCACGATAACCGTTTGCTTTTTAGTTATTGTTGTAATTTGTTTGCTTTACCGACAACTTAAGTAAATAATATGTGTAAATAACATATGTATGTATGTGTGTATTTGTGTATGTTAAGATTTTATTATTAAATAACTTAATTAATTTATTTGAGTAGAAAACTTTTTTTTATTTATTTCTTTTATTTGTTTAGTGATATTAAACATTTCATTTCAATTTGTATTTTAATTTCAAACAAAAAACATTTCAACATAAGCATTACAACAGTATATTCGAAATGACTGCGACGAAAAGATTTTTTTCAAATTAATAACAGAAAATTCAACACAGAGAGCTCAAAATAATCGAATTTATTATGCAAGAAAAAATATTGATATATCGATATATTGCAAAGTCAAATATCGACGATATATGTATATTAACTGATTTTTTAAAATATCGATATTTTTGCCCAACATACATGCCTAGTATGTACATACTGACAAATAATAATGCTAAGTTTGTATGTAAACCCGTTTGCATATAAAATTTTAAAATCCTTTCCACTCCTCTTTAGATGCTCTAAGATTCAACGAAATCTTAATAACAATTATCGATAGCAACCAAATCTCAGTTGTGTTGCCAGTTACTGCAAAATTATAAGAGCAGCAATTTTTTGTTTAATAACTTTTCTCTTACTTGGACGCCGATTTTTTTAAAAACTCTTTTAAATAATAAAGTCAATTTTCATTATGTTTCTTTATTACAACAGACATTAAATGTGTGCTTTATTTTTCTTGTCCTTTACAATGTGCAATAATAAAATGACATTTACTAAGACGGTCTAAACTAACATAAAACAAAATCTTACATTCTGTAAAGCATCGCTAGAGCTCGAATATATCAGTCAAGTACATAATGTTAGATAAGGTTTACGTTAAGATTAACTTTTTTAATTTAATCTTTAAGTCAGCGGCTTTAAATTATCACCACATTGCCCTTAATTTAAAATACCCGTTATAGCTCGTTCGATCATAGGCTGCAATGGTGTGGGTATCCAGTTCTTAAAAGTGCCATCACTTAACATACAAACATTACGATCAATAAAACAATACAATTTTCCCACACGAAATATTTGTTTGCCCAACTCTCGGCGCCCGGGAAGAGGAGCAAATAACACACCTCTTTCGGCACATTTGCGCGAGACCAACTCTTTAAATTCTAATTGGGCAGGGGCTGGTACTTGTAAATTTATTAGAGAAGGTGGTGGTGGTGGCTGAGGGGGAGGTGGCACAGGTGTTGCAGTTATATTGGGTCCCACAGTAGCAGCACTTGCTAGTGGTGCTGCTGTTGCCACCTGATCAGTGGCACGATGCATAATTTCTAATGCTCTACGTAAATGTTCTTTAATGCTGGGTTCTCTTAGCATATCCTCGGAGAACATACTTTTCCAACCGGAATACCAGCGCGATATTTCTCCATAGTCCGGAGATTGATTAAGCCACATAACAAGCACCTGCATCCATTTGGGAAAGAAATATTTGTCCAAAATTTGAGCCATTTGTATTGAGGGTATGAGTTCATGCCATTCCCAAACTTGGTTCCAGGGTTCTAAAAAAAACAAACATTTTATTTTTCATTTCAAAATGCCCTTAAACAAACTGCTTACCTAAATCCTGCTGCAGCGGATTTATAACGAATTCTGTTAAAACTATTTGTAATTTGGGTATGATATGCTGCAGCAAGAAAACTTGCATTTCACTGTCATCAAATGCTCCCTTCCAGGGTGTTAACATGGCACGGGCCGAACGATCTTGTGGCATCCAAGCTTGCAAAGCATTGCCTAATTTTTCTCGTATGGTGGGGAATATAAACTCCTCCATTTTATGACCCAATATAGTATTCCAGGGTAAAATCCACATGTGTATAGGCACGGTATCCGTAAGAGGATCCCAATTGCGTACTGCCGTACTCAAACGCGGTAATATGAGTTGTTCCAAAACCGAATCCAAAATCCAAGTGGGAAACAGAGGAGCCCAACAGTCTAACAAAGCTGCCATGGCTTGGTAATGTTTAGGATCCCAAAATTCAGCACAAGAACGAAAGCTGGGTATTACACCTGCCCATACAAGTGAAGAATACGGATCGAATATATTGGAACGTATTTCTGTTTGTGTATTACTATGAATTTCCAAAATAGTGCGCCATTTCTTAATTAGATCCACATACATGGTGGGATTTTCCAAGGGTATCCATTCCCTGAGATGACTTTTCAGCAAAGGAGCAATAATGCCGGCAGCCAAATCTCCCAAACCAAATTGTTTATATTCAGCTGTGTAGTCATGCTGCAGTTCTAAAAATATTTTCTCTGCTCGATCTAAACTTAAGCCAGATTCATTACTTGTCAATTCATCTACCAGTAACATAACTTTATCCAATGTATTAATGTGATTGCTCTCTAACTTGACAATCTCCTCTAGTTGTTTCTTTTTCTGTTCAAGGGATTGCTGCCTTTCGCTGGCCGTATTTTGTGACGAGTCTAGCGAGATAATGTGCTGTTCACACATATTTACTATAAGCGTAAGATTATGCATTAATTCGGGTAGAGCAAATGATGTGGCTGATTTTTTCGTTTGCTCGTTTTGGTCATATAAATCTTCGTCCATTACTTTTGACTGACCAATAGCATGATAACCACTTAACACACGCTTTTCTGGGCCAGTCATGTCAATCACTGGAACATTTCCAAGTTGTTTGCTAAAAAAAGTAATTATTGACAATTTTCAAATGTTAAATCTTCCTTATCTAATAACCTGACTTTTTGATATATAATTTTACTTAATAAACCATATCGTCATACCCACCTTATTTTGTCGCTGATAATATAATTGGAATTTTTGCCTTTTTCCAAAACCTCCTCCACAGATTTGTAATAATAACGCTTAATGCCTTTATCCTGCTTTGTATCACCTGCCTTTTTCCACTTGTTTAATTTCTCTTTAAACTCCTTAGTCTCAAGAACATCTTCATCTATTTTTGGTGTGTGCTAAAAATATAATAAATAATTAAATTTTCATTGTAAGCAAGATTCAAACAAACTCACCCCTTTTCCCCCCACACTAGCAGCCGTTTCTGGACCATACGCTCCAATAGCACCTCTACCCTTACGTACGTGGGCCTCCACAGGCTGTGAGATGCCTTGTAGATCTTTACCCAAGCCCATACCTGGCTTGTAACCCATTTGTAACAACAATTTGGCCCCTATACCGCGAGTATGTTGTTCCCATGCTCCTACTTTCGAATTACCCACTTGATTAGGTTTAAAAAATGAGGGTTTTTGTTGGGTTTTCTGTGCTTCTCTGGGATCTTGTTCTTCATCCGAGTTTTCACTGGTGTTACCCGAATCTTCATCCATTAGAGTATTCGTAGCTCCAATGCTAAAGCCAGGGCGAGCGTTGGATTCATCTTCTTCATCTGTTATAGGATTTTCTTCATCATTCTCATTTACATCATCTCCCTTTTTCTTTTTTTTCTTTCCCGACTGCTGTATGCCACCGGCCACAAAACTTACCGGTGCAGTGTAATCATTACTTCGGCTGCCGCTGGAACCCAAGCCCATGCGCCCCTTGCGACCACCACGACGCCTACTAGAAGACTCACCGTCTTCATTATCGCTATCATCAGCCCAAATTCCTTAGAAAAGTAACAAGATTTAGGAATATAAAATAAAAGTAATAAATAATAAAAATATGTTGCTCACCATAAATTTGCTGATGTTTGGTTTGCTTCTTTCTGATCCTATTTGGATTAAATTCGTTATCCAAATCATAGTCGGTTATTTCAAAACGTTCATATTCATTATCGGACATATTTTTTTTTATAATATTTTATTAAATTTTAAAGTGTTTGTAGATTTTACTTAATTCGTTCAATTTTTCTTAACAACTATAAACAATTACACAAAACATATGGGAGAAGCAGTTACTCTCAAAGTTGTTGTAGAGAGTTGCCAAATTAAAATAAATGCGTGTGGTGAGTTTATAGGTAAGTGTTGTATTAAAGAACCACTTACAATACTCAGCGAGCTATTAGATTTTTGTTATATTTTCCTGCAGTTTAGTTAAAGTAGCTCTTTTTCAAATTATATGGACAATTTTTGTATTACATGAAAAATTGAAAAACCTCGCTCCTGATCATAAAAAAATATTGGTACTAAAAACATAAGGAATTAAAATCTACTAATATTATATGTTTAATTGCAATAACACAAACAGATTAAAAAAATGTAAATTTAAAAAGTTATAGCTTAAAAATATATATTATATCTGTGTTATCAGTTTTTTAGAAGCTGGAACCTCTTTAAAAACAGCTTGATTAAAACAAATTAAGTTTGAAAGAGGAAATAATTAATAAATCTTATATATAAAAAGAGTTTTTTAAATAAAGGTAAAGCAAAAACTAAATTATATAGGACAAAAAGAAATTTTATAACAAATAATTTTTACAGGAAGAACAAAATACCGCAGAAAAATTATTCGATAACAATAAAACTTTTAAGCAAATAAGTTGATATACTATATAACACATTAACTTAAATAAAAAAGATATTAATAAAAAAAATTATATTACAAAAACTGTAAGTTAATTGGTGGTTTAATAACAAGACGCAAACTTATAAAATTCAATTACCTATATATATATATGTGCAAATCAAACTATTAATAATGTTCCTATTACTTTATTAATTAATTAATAAAGTAATAGGTACACATAAATCTTCACGTATATGAAATACAAAAAAAAATTATATATAACTAAAACAGGATACATAATAATATCAGAAAACACACATGTTAAGCTTTTTAAAAACATGTTAAAAAATTACATTATTAATATCGTGATTAAATACACGCCTTTTATAATTCTCTGGTCACCTTATTTAAAACAACCATGTTTTCTTTGCTAAACTCACCACTTTAGTTTTTTTTGACATTCTCCCATTCTCTCAATTTACTAAGCAACTTATATAGAACCAGTTAAGGTGGCATCAGTCAATCAGCTGGTAATTTTTATTGGACTACGGAACTGTTAAACTTCATACAAAAAAAAAAATTTTCTCACTCTTTCTGTTAAGTTAAATGTCAAAATACATATAAAAAAAATTGATAAAAAAATCCTCTTTAAACTGGGGCCACCTGATGTGAATTTGCCTTGGAACCAGTGTTGGTGAAGTTGAATAAATAGAATTTTTATAGAATTTATTTGGAGAAATGTGATTATTTTCGTTGCTGTTTTTGTCTTAAAGTTGTAATTGACGCGAGCGCACGTAAAAGCGCTATAATTTACATTAAACTAAAAATAAATAACAGAATTTTTTAACAATATAACAATTGGCTATAAAAATTATTAAAAAAAAACACAGAAATCAATACACTTCTACATAATTCATATAAATTAAAATACAGGAAAAAAGAAAGTTAAAATATTTTGCACGTGTTTTTAAAGAATTTTTTTGTTTTGTAGCATTAAGAAAACAGAAACGTCGAAGACAGAAACCGCAACAACAAATAGAAAAAGTTTATTTTTTTGTGTTTACTCTTTGTGCTGTACATTCTTTCAAAATAAAATAACAAGTAAAACCAATAAAATACTAAGAAAACTAATAAATATTGTTTGTAAATACAAAAGTGTTTCTTTTTATTAAAAAAATAAAAATAATCAAAAAAAAAGTGAAAAATATAAAAAATAAATATATCTGAAATAGATTTTATATGTAAATGTATAGAATTTAAGAGAATTTTCTTAAATTTTAAGATATTTTGTGTTTAGCTACATTTGTTTATAAACAAATTATAGGGACTGACTGCTTGTATACACAACACGCGTAAGTGCAAAAGGGCCTTTCTTCAACATAATTTAAACTTGCAGGATTTGATAAAAAAAATTAATAACAAAATGGTGCAGGTAAGTGAAAAGTAAAAATCGACTATTTTGTATCTAAAGCTATGGGCTGTGAATGTAATACTTAAACGAAACATTTAATAATTCTGCCCAACTTTGTAAAAAATTGTTTTATCATAAAAAACATGCTTACAAAGTTTATGATTCTAAAGAATTTTAAAATTCTTGTAAAAACCAATTTTGAATAAAACGTATTTTAAATACATACATATGTATGTACATAGCCTGGTTTAAAGGAACAAAAATGACAACACAGTGTTTTCGATCTTAAAGCCATGTCCAAGACGGAAAACACTTCGGTTCTTACATTAAGGGTAGATAGAAAGAGTCTGAGAATTATTGTTGGGAACATTAAGGTCTTCTGTGCAGCAAGGGCTAGGAGCAATAGATCAGATGAATTGGGGACAGTAAAGCACATTGTTTGCCACTGCCTGAGCACAAAAGGCCGTATATTCGGGTGATTGTGCAAACAATTATTTTAGCAATTGGTTTCATTAAGAGAATTAGGTGACTAGGAGAAAGCCAGTAAAGTAGAAGATCATTTTATGGACTATTATGGACTTTTATGTACTAGGTATTTTCTTTTTTGACTTTCTAAAACCTGGTTAGGTGCTGTCTATACTTTAGTCACTAAAGTTTAGTGTCTACATACATATGTACATATGTATGTACCTATCTTTCTCAACTTAATTTTTTTTTGTAATTCAAAGTTTAGACACACTCTTCTCTTTTACTCTTCTCTTTAAAAAAATATTTTCTTTTTACATAAATTTTTTTAAATTTAAAAATTTGTTAAATTATTTTAGTTTTAAAAATTTTTGTGCATAAATTAAATTTTTAATTAAATTATGGTTAACAATTTTCAATAAATCATTCATGCCAATATAATTTTTTATTAAACTATCAATTTTTTTTTACACATACATACATAGGTTTGTAAGTAGGTATACTTTTTTTTAATTCTTCATAATTTATTTATTAAAAAATAAAAATTATGATCTTTAATAGAAAGTTTTTATTTGTCTTTAAAAAAGTCTATGATTAGTTTTTACCTTATGAAATTTTTTATTAAAAAAGAACTTAAAGTAAGATCAGAAATTTGATTAATGTCCGAAGCCCCCAGATACCTTATTAACTGACCTGTATGTGGTAAAAAATATTAAAAGTATTTAAGAGAAATTTGCTATTAAAAATCCGTAAAATTGACACATAAACAGCATAAATATAAGCAAAAAATCAACCACAACGTAATATTCTCTATATATTTTCTTGTCTTGTCAATCAGTAATTATTATAGATGACTAGCCAAGCCCGACGCGCGTTGCTACGCCCCTTAATGAATAAAAATGCATTCTGAAACTGTATTGTCATAATAGCTCAATATGTGTGCAAAGTTTTGGAAAAATCGGTCCAGTGCAAGTACCTCAAAATTATAACTGTTTTTTATGGGCGTGGCCCTGCCCAAGTGGGTAAATGCAAAATGTCAAACGAAACAAACAAATATTATTGCTTACCTTAGTTAATAAACAAAAGTTAAAAAGTTTTAAAATAGCAACCATGATGTTGTATATTATGAACACATAAGCACATAATCAGCTAATTGATTAAAACTAATTGTAAATAACCTTGTCTTAATAAAAATAAATTATGTATTAATGCAAAAAACCAAATGTAAAGCCATAAAAGGAATTTTGGAAAATTATTATTAACAAGTAAGAGCGCTATATTTAGCGGTGCCAAATCTTATATACCCTTCACTAAGTGTATTTCCGTGAAAAAAAAATTTTTTTTGCCGATATCTCGAAAAAAAATTTGTTTGCTTATATCTCGAAAAATTTTTGTTTTTATTTCTCAAAAGGGATGTCTAATTTCTGATTGTTTGATACCAATAACGCGTCCGTACAACATCGGGGGGCTGAGAAAACTTGATTTCAACAGACGGTAGTCGTCTTTTTGACTTATATCTCGGTCAGTTATTATGCGATTTTACTGGTTTTCAATAGCAAGCAGTTCGGGGGGCTGAGAAAATTTGATTTCAACAGACGGACAGACGGACATGGCTAAATCGACTTAGCTATCTATAAGGATTCAGAATATATATACTTTATGGGGTCGCAAATGAATTTTGTAGAAATTACAAACGGAATGACAAACTTATATATACCGTTATCACCTTAGGTGAAGGGTATAAAAATAATAATCACATCAACAAGAGTAGTATTTTATGCCTTTTCGCACTTAGCACAATTAAAATTTGTGACGCAAATGAATACCCTTACTGTATGCAAAGATCAAAACAAAACTAAATATGTGCAATAAATTTTTAATGTTCATTTTCTAAATTATTTCATACCAAACGCGAAAAATTATTTCAATTATTAAGGGGCCATATCATGGTGTCTACAACCACCATAATAGAAAAATGGTCCATCGATAATTCTAAATGGTTAAAATGTCGATAGAGGATGTCATCATGATAACTATGATGATAATGATGATGTCGGTGGTTTGTGGCGGTTTCATTCGGCGGTAATTAGATAAAAGGTATTGCAAGACCACACCTAGAAATTGTTTTTTACACACTTGCACATGCAAAAAAATGCAATTTAGTTAATTTTTGCATAATATATGGGCGGATGTAAAAATAATATGCAGCAGCATTCAATAATGCAACATATTTTAAGGTTTTTTTTTTGTTTTGCTTAGCGCTAATAGCGGAACACTTGTGATATTGAAATTTAATTTTTACTGCTTTTGAGTGTGTGTGTGTGTGTGTGTGCGGTTTAAATAAAGAGAAAATGATAGAGTTTTTTGAAGGGAGATTTTTTTGAAAAGCAAATTTTTCCAGTTTGGGAGGAATATTTAATAGAAACTCCTATCTTTGTTTAACAAAAATTTAAAACATATAAGAAATTTTCTGGAGAAAATTATGCTGCATTTGGTAAAGTTGTGTACTTTGTTTTAAGGAAAGTTTTTATATAAAACTAATCTCAGCTTGCTGTGCTTGTCCTAGTTTTTTTTAGAACTTTTCTCATCATGTAAAATCTTTTATCTTAAACGTTAAAAATTTTATCATAGTTTTTAAAAAAATGTCCACCTTAAACTTGTTTCAGTTTATTAGGAAAATTGCCTCAAACATTTTCTATACAATTTTTATCTTAGTTTAAAATGCTTTTTATTTATCTCAGTTTTTGAGAAATAATTTTTCAAAAGTTTAGATTGAGAAGTTTGCGGAACAGTCCAAGCTCTTTGGTTATTTCTAAAAGAGAAAATTGATTTGTTTTTGAAATCTTTTAAATGTGTTTGTTTCATTCTAAAAGATTTCTACTATGGAAAACATTTCTTAGTTTATTGCACATTTTCTATAAAAAATTAAATTAGATTAAAAAAAACTTTTTTTAAATTGACAGAATTTCTATGAGTTTTTTGGTTTCTAAAAAGTTTGCTTAAAAAAAACTCTAAAACTCGGATAAATACATAATTACGTAAAAAAATTTCAATATTTGTAGGAATTTCTACCACTAAAAAGTATCTTAATTTAAATATTTTGTATTTGAAAAATGGTTAAGGTTTTTTAGAAATTTTCTATAGAAAAAATGCCTTAGTTTTTGATAAACACACATCTTAGTTGCTAAAACTTTTCATTAAGCTCTTTAAACAAAATTTTCTACCTAAATTATACACTTTTTCCTTTATATAAAATAAATTGGGTTAAGAAAACTTATTTTGAAAAAAAAAAAAACAATTTTCTCGGGATTTTTTTCCAAAGGTGTGAATCAAAATCTGCTTTTTTTTGGTTATTTGTTTAAATTTTTTGCTTGCCTTGTTTTAGAACAATAACCACCTTTGACTTTTGCTTTTGTTATCTTTCATTCAATACGCTTAAGTCACCACCTTTCGTATGAAAAAAAAAGTTAGAATCTACCCCCCCTAAACTATTTGCAATGAGGACATTTTTAAACACACACACACACACACACGCATACGAGCTGATGCATATGACTGACTGCCAGTGCGAGTATTTGTTGATGTCTATGACTCAATTGAATAATCACATAATTATTTATGGTTTAATATGTCCCAAACTAGAATTTTCTTGTACATCCATTCAGTTTGTAAAATGCAACCCTCTGAAGAGTATTAAGGACATAACTTTGTTTGGCCATAACGTTTTATATCGAAGCATTTGTGCCACTCGCCTTAAGAGGATTTTTGTTTATGTTTTTAAATTGGACTCTTTGGAACAAAGAAAACAAAACCAGCGATAGCATTTTGCCATTTATCGTTACTAAACGGGATGTTTATTTTTTTTTTTTACTATTTTTGTTTAGAAAGCTTTTTTCAACCTTTTTATGTTGTTTACATTAAATGTGTGAATGTATGTATGTCATGCAGAAAAAGAAAAACGAAGAAAAATAAAAATAGAAAATGCTTTTCCATTATCCATTTCTAAATACATATTTATTTTGCATTATAGTTGTTGATGTATGTATGAATGAATCTATGTTCTTGTTGCAACAACCCCTTGCTAATGATTGCCACATAATATTGCCCTCCTTGCTGCTAGTAGAAGTGGTTCAAGATTTGTGTTTCAAATATGACTTTGTTTTTCATTTCATCTATGGTTTTAACATCGATTTTCTTTTAGTTTTGTGTTGTTGTTGTTGTGGTTTTTTTTCACTTAGATACAAACTTAACATGCGTGTGTATCTTTTTTTTAGTTTTTTCTAGTATAACATCCATATACTTACGCAATATCCTGTTTATGCATTTGGGTATGTGTTTGTGCTTTGGCACTTTTCAATTTGTTGTTTCCTTTTTTCAGTGGACTGTGCCTTGATTCTAAATTAAAGTAAAAAGTTTTGGCAAAACTTCTCAAAACATTTCAATATGGTCTTACTTTGTTATGTTTATTTGGATTTGAGCTTTTTCTTCTCCTTTTGCATTTGAAAGTTATATATTTGTTTACATGCATTCCTAATAAATATTATTTAAGAGTTTCTTTAATTCTTTAATTTTTCTTAAACCAACTTAAATTTATTAATTTTTTTTACGATTCTTCCCATTTTTTTTGAAATTTATGGATTACTTGTTGCAAAGTGCAGGCTATTCCAACTATTGCGTTCTGCATCAAACGAAACAAAAATCATTTAAGAGATACAAAGTCTTGGCTATATTATATGGCGGTTGGGGCAAAACTTTCCATCTACTATTTTCCAAAAAGTTAATAACCGATGGTCTAACATAAGACCGAACATGGCATGATAAAAAATTATAGACTCGTGTATGGTCGCATATTAGCCATTTCCCGTTCAATGCTCCTTCAAACGAAATAATTGTGTTCGATACAGGTCTCCTGTAACAGTTTCACCAGATTTTCACAGCTCAAAATAGATGACGCCTTTTGGAGCCAAAGATATTTGGCTTTTAAGCCGATGTTCCTAGTTAACATAGCTTTTCGTTCGATGCTTTGCTCATTATATTTTTTGGATTATCATAACGGATGCACTTTTTATCGCCCCTAACAATTCGACACAGAACGGACTTCGTTTGTCACGCTTAAGCAGTACTTTAGATATGCTGATGTTTTGATGTTTATTGGCATACAAAATAAAAAAAATACAGTCTCCTTGCTTTCCTTTAATGTTCCTTTTTTTGGTACAACCCTCTATGTTCAACGCAATTAAGAATGAGCCTACCAGTGCTACTAACGTAATCTAGTGTCAAATTATAGGAATTTGTGCATAAACCCAATAGATTAATAAAGGTTGAATGAACCTAAATTTTACACTTCACTGTGGTCCTTCTAATTTAGATTTTTTTCATCCATCCTAAAAGCAGTAACTTTATGCTTCCTGAAGCAGGTTTCTTTTCTGATTATAGTAAAAATGGGCAGGTCTACCATTTTTACTATAATCAGTTTTTTTATGCAAACAAAAACCAATCGCTTTTCGTAAGCGAATAATATTGTAGTTCGAAATTTTGTACAAAAAAAAAAAAAAAATACATCCATACATTTGTTAAGCCTTAGAAATATTGCTGTGTATAGAGATATGGAAAAGTTGTACAATGCATCTCGTGTAAAACTAGCTTAAATAAGATTTTCTGTGGTATATAAGCACTGAGCTTTAAAAAAAAAGAGAGATAAGCTTTTTGTTCAATAATTTTTAACAAATTAATTCGTTTTTTATAGTTATAGAAAAAACTGTGGTTAAAACTTAATAACATTTTCTTAATTAAGTACAAAAAGTAAAGAAAATTGGTTGTCTATTTTAAGTTAAAAATTTATCGAAAAAGTATTTTTTTACTGAAAAAAAAACTCAGTAATTAATAGAAAAACTAGTAAGAGCGTTATATTCGGCTATA
>NDXZ01058709.1:0-11129 GCA_003055125.1 Paykullia maculata | reverse complement strand
GTTCAATAAATTATAAATTGTTATAAATGTTTTCTTATTCCCTTTTTTCAAGAAAAGAAACTAACAATGGTTCCCAAGCCACAAACTTTAAAAAAATTGTTGGAGAATGCTAAAGTTAAAATAAAATATTACTTTCGTAAGCTTATTCTACAATAACATGAATAAGCTTCTGGTAAGCTTGCACTTAAAATATGTATTTTTATATGTAAGGGTTCCGTTTTGATTTTTCTACAATTGTTTTTTAACAAATTCCCTAGCGTTTTTTAAGCTTGAGTTGGTAAGCTTATTATAATATTTTTCTCAAGTCATTTGGTATGTTGGGTATTAACATGCCCGAAAGGTATTAGACAACTTGATTTTTTATGATATTAATTTTAGTCCATATAGGTTTTTCGCCCATATTTTTGCTGATTCTGAGTCAATTAGTAGATTTTTTTAATTTTCCCAAAAGGCATGTCTTACGCCTAAATATAATGGCCCGTATTCATAGTTACAAACTTAAGTCGGTTCTTTTTAAATTCGTACGTATAGTATGCACATCAATTTGCTAATAACTAATTCTTTCTTAGACGGGCTGCGTTATAACCCACATATACCCCGAAGGTGTGATTGCTGAAGACAAACGTTTGAAAACCTTCGATCACATCATTCAAATAAATGGCAAAGAAATTCAATGTGAAGCTATGACCACCTTAAAAGTTCATCAATTATTTTACACGCTCTATGATAACACTGTAACCATACAAGTATTCCGAGCCGATCCACCCGAAGTGGACACATTTAAGGTGGAGTTTGTTAAAAAGGCTGGCAAAGATTTGGGTCTTTCATTGGCACCCAATGAAAAAGGATGCACAATTTCAGAAATCGTAAGTAAATTAACAATTTATTACACACAACTAAAAGAATGTAAATTTATTTTCATTTAGACCTCCGCTGGTTATGCTGATATCGATAATAAACTACAGCGAGGTGATGTAATTACTAAGTTCAATGGTGACTCATTAGAAGGTTGTACATTTGAAGTTTGCTATGCCTTGTTTAAAGGAGCAACAGGCAAAATTTCATTGGAAGTAACAAGACCCAAACCCACCACACGTACAGAACCACCTAAATAGAGATTTGCACGCTTTAAAATAAAACAGAAAGTTAATAATGAAGATGAAAAATTAATATTGTTTTAATGTTAAGATATTTTTAAAAGTAACTGCTATGAAAAGAGAAACTTGAAACAAAAAAGATTTGCCGCTAAATGGTTTAGGCGAATAATTGATCACAAAATAAAAAAATATAAAAACAACAAAAATATTGTAGTGACAATCTTAGTTTATTTTCGCAATAAAATAAACAAATTATGCAATAGAGCTAGCATTTGAGGCGATACGGGGCCACAAGTCAGCACATTCCTTAGCAACGGGACCAGTGATGGCGGAACCTTTCATTTCACCCTTGTTATTAACTATAACCCCCGCATTATCCTCAAAGTATATAAACACGCCATCCCTCCTTCTGAATGGTTTTCTTTGTCGAATCACCACAGCGGGCATTACCTGCAATGAACAAGAGATGTAAACATAAAAGAATTTAAAGACAAAAACGATTATGATTAAAAAAAAAACATGCACAAGACACAATACTTTACAAACGATTAAACTTAGTGTTTAGAAATAGAAATCATGATGGTGCGAAGTGTTAGTGAAGAAGTGGTTGTTGCTTTGGTTGTTATAGAAATATCTATTTATTATCTGTTTATTTTTTTATATCTTATTCCAATTCATTAGATTTCGTTTAAAACTCTTTAAAAATCATATTAATTAGTTCAGTTGGATTACATGTACTTATGCATTTTATGTAGGTATCTCAATTCAAACGATTATGTATATCGTTGCATGAACTTTTCTTGGAAGAACTGGAGAATTTGATTCTGAGACTTGTTGAAAAGAGAACCTAAAATTTAAATTTTTAATTTTAAAGCAAAAATAGAATTTGCTTAGTCGCAAAACCTATTAAATATTAACACTGGAAATAATATGTTACATAAAATATTGCATGTAGGGCAAACCGACAACATTATATACATATGTATGTAGGTATATTTTGGAAAAATACTTAACTATTTAAGTTATTATTTTTGTTTAATGCCCTAAATGAGAGAAACTTTTTTTTTTCATTTGACCATCATTTTATTTGCTTTTTAAAACATGTATTATTAAACAAAATACATTAATTGTCATCAGTATTTGCTTGCAATTTGAAGTCGCAACTGCGAACTACCAAATTTCGTTTATAAGATTTAAAGTCACTAACGCCAATGATGATTCACATATAAAAATGCTTTTAAAAGAACTTTTTTTACAACTCAACTAGTTATAAAAAAAAAGTAAATTTATTTAGACAATTTGTGCAAAACATAATAAGGAATCAAGGGTGGGGATCAAAACCGAGACTAACCGAATTATCAGCAAAAAGGATTTTAAATTGTTAAAATTAGCATTTCGAAAAAACAAAGATATTATTGACACATTTTGTAAGTTTTTCAAAGATATTTAATCAAAACTAAGGAATGGCGATTGTTTTCTAAATTTTTTTTAACAATTATGTATGTATAAAACCATAATGTTTAAGATAAAAACTTGTAATAATAACTCATACAAAAACAATTTCTCAAAATTTCTATCAACTAACTCTTATTAACACCCTTTAAATTTACGTCTATAAAATTCAATATTTAGGTCGCAATTCTTTCGTTTCGTACCAACACGCACACCATCGATAATTTCTTTTTCCTTTCAATGTTATTGAATACCAAACAACACTTACCTTTTTTCTCAACTCGGGTTTACCCTTTTTAACTGTAGCAACAAACATATCACCAACACCAGCTGCTGGCAGTCGGTTCAATCGACCACGGATACCATGGACAGCAATGACAAACAAGTTTTTAGCGCCTGGAATTTCAATTAAAAATAATATATGTACAAACACTTTTTCTCCTTAAGACAACCAAAATCACCCACCTGTGTTGTCAGCACAGTTCATGACGGCGCCAACAGGCAAACCAAGAGAGATGCGGAATTTTCCTCCCGCGGTACCACCACGACCTATTGAGTAACAACAAGAATAAATATGACATTAAATTTATCGCCCATCATATTTCGGAGAATTTGCAACAGTTCTTAATAACTTTAACAAACACATTTTAAGGATTTTTCAAGATTAATTTAACAAATGTTTACCTCTTTTAGACATATCACTGCCGGTTCACAATCAAAAGGAAATCAAAAGAAAGAAAATAAAAAAAAACAAATGACAGTACAACGTGCAACCAACTTCGGGTTTGTATTGCCAACCTTCTGTATAATAAAATTACATACAGTGTTGCAAGAAAAATGTATCACTGTAGAAATTTGTAAACAGAGTTGTAATTTATTAAAACTTTGGGAAAACATAGAAAAAACTGCAATCTTTTTTGATGGTTTAAAGCTGTTTGCAAATGTTTTCAATTAAGTTTTTATATTAATATGTTAGTATTCAAGTTTGTTTGAAAATTCACATCAAGTTTATATAAAGTAAAATCAACTAGACTTTTATTCCTGGTAAACCGTCATACCTTGACTTATGTAAAAGATTAAAAGAAAAAGCAAGGCAGATTAGATTCACATTGAAAAAAGGGAACAAATTAGACAAGCAAAATGGTTTAACCCAATACGAACTTATATGTGATTACAAACTTTAATGTTAGGTTTAGACAACATTTTTGAAAAGAACTTGCACTTAATGGTGTGGACGTTCAACAATATTTATTCGATGATATGTATACATATATTAAGTTTTCAACAATTCACTTGCACATGACAATGCAGGGTATATTTAACATATGATTTATTTGTTTACTCGCTTGTCTTTTTTCCATTTACAATAACCTCTGGCAACGCTGAATGTTTGGCCGGAAAAATTTACGAATTGCTAGATCGGATCTAATCAATAATTTGGTGGAAAATAAATTAAAAGTTAAATGGAGAAGCCTTTGCTAAATGAAGTTAAGGCCATACTCAAGTCACTTGTACTTTCATGTCCGGACAAAATCACCGTAGAACAATTGAATCGTGATTATCGGGATGTGGAAGGACAATTTATACCATTTCGCAAGTTGGGATATGGGAATATCGAACAATTTTTGCGTTCTATACCAGATACATTAAAAGTAAGTGCTAACATATTATTAAACAATTGTGCGTAAACCACTAAACTGACTTTTATAATGTTAGGTGTTTGGTAGTGGTCTCACTGCCATGGTGTGTTTTGTAGCCAATGAAAAATCCGATCACATACATGATATGATAATGAAACAGAGGAAACCTAAGACAAAACGCACAAGATCAAGGTCTCAAAGTTCAGGTCACTATAGAAATAATGTACCTCAAAAAGGTAATAGATTTAATAGTCACTTTCAACCAAACTCACAAAGGCCGAGTCAACAGTTGTCACCTTTTCATAATGTTAATCGCAATCATATGACTAAAACACCTGAAATAAGAGAGGTACCTAAATTTCAACAAACGCAGCATTGTGTACAGCCATTTTTAGGAAATCAAATGTACGCTTTACCACAGCCAAGTGGTATAATTATCAATCCACTACAAAACTTAAATTACAACATTGCACCTAATTTAGTACAGAATCAGACTCAAATAAATGAAAACCAAATTAGACAAATAAGTAGTTTGCTAAAGAAACAATGTTACATAAACAACCCGCCACCACCACTTCCTCGGCATAAGCCAAATACTGAGAACTGTTCTCCAAAAATAAATTTAACTCAAAATAATAAAGTGGAAACTATAAAAGAATCTGTAACAGAGTTGGCTGCAACTAAAAAAGATTATATAGAAAATTCTTCAATAGTAACTAATAATGTATGCCATGAAATTAAAACTCCTAACTCTATAGAACAAGCGCCCAATAAATTATCGGATGAAGAAGATTCTTTTGTCGACATGCCTAAGTTGCATAAACCTGCAAGTTCCGTATTAAAAACAAATACAGATAAAACTAGTAATGAACTACGAAAAGAAGAAATGCCTGTACTAGCTAAAACAAAGGATTTGTATATAGTGAAACCATCTAAAGGATTCTTTAACGATAGTACTGACAGATATGATGATTTAGATGAAGCGGTGCCCTTATTCGCCGCCGTAAGTGATTGACTCTAATTAGTTATAAAATTGTATTTGTAATTATTTTTGCAATATATTTTTGCGCAGAAAAACAATGTTTTCCGTTTGGACTTTCCTGAACAAACAGTTCAATATGGTCGTAAAATCGCACCATATAAGCTTGATGATGATATCACTGTTGGTTCCAATATAAAAATCTTTATATCAGAGGTAACATTTTCTTTATACAGTTTTTAGGACAACTTTAATTATTAATTTGTTTACATAATTTATTTTTTAGATACACAATCCCTTTAAGTTTTGGTTTCAGATTCACAAAGACAATAACGATTTTGATTTGCTTATGTACAACATTGAGTAAGTTACTATTTGTAGTAATACATAGTTAGATGATACTTTTTCTATAAATATTTTATTTAATTTTTCTTTTTATTTTATTTAGACGATTTTATTCTTCATTAGATGCCGATGCTCTGTGCATTCCTTTAACATGTTTATTACCCGGCCAGGTATGTGCTACTTTATACAATGGCTTATGGCATCGTGCCGAAATTGTGGCACCTCCTGTTAGCACTACCATTAAGGTAAAATCTATACACATGCTTAATATCAATATCTTCTTTAATGGTTGTTTTAAATAATTTTAGGTTTCATTTATGGACTATGGTACAGTGAGCGAAGTAGAAATAAAAAATATAAAATTTTTAACTTCTCACTTTGCTGAACTGCCAGCCCAAGCTGTAAGAGGTTGCTTGTCTCACATTAAACCACATTCATTGCATTGGAACCGTGAATCCACGACTTACTTTTTAACATTAGTATCAGAATTAATGTTGTATGCTCAAATCACCGAAATCAATAGGGAGGTAAGTACAAAGAATTACATATTTCTCCTTATGATATAAATTAAATTTGTTAATAAAAATATAATGGTTAAATATCGACTCATTTTAAACTGTTTTTTTAGTTAAATTTTTTAAAAATTGGGTTTCAATTTTTAAAAGGTTTTAAGATAAATACTCTGACTGACTTCAGTGTATTTAAATATGTATATAATACACATTTTTACTTTTATTTAATTTTTTTTTAAGGAAAATATTTTATATATGATTTTATGCGACACTAATAGCGACGAGGTCATACAAATTAATAAATCTCTTATTATAAACCATTATGCGTTATATAACGAGGAATGGAATTTGCAGAAAATAAGACAAGTGATTGCAAATATGTTATTTGAAAAAAGTACAGTAAAAATTAAAAAACTCTTTTTTTGCAGAACAATGGCAAACGTGTACATCATCCCCGAGAAGATTTTCCTACGTGAGCTTTTGTTTCCAATTTTTCAATATACATAGTAGTAATTGTCTATTAATTTAAAATAAATTGTTAAAACTGTATTTAATTTGAAATATCTCTTCATTTATTCCCATTCTTTTTAATTTTAGATTTGCCATGATTGAATCGGGAGAGTATCCAAGTTTTATCGAATTGGCAAATTTACAAGAACGTGGTATTGACTATGAGACCATTTATGATCTAATTATCTACAATCAGTCCACTATACTGAACAAACATGAAAACGTTCCTGAACGTATACGGAACTTACCCTATTTCCTAACGACTTCTAATCCATTTCGGTCCGATATTCTATTAGAGTTACGTTCAACAACAACGAAAGCCATATAAGCGAAATAAAAGTGTCTGTGCTGTGTGTTCATAAATTATATTTTTCTTTGTCTAGTCATTTTATGACGCTTAAAATGTTTGTGTGTAAAAGAAATTGTTTTAATTAATGATCTTTAATTACTTTAAGTTGAACTCTTTTGCTTTTATTTTATTAACAACGTTATTTTTTTTGTTGTGCAGATCTAAAAAGAATATTTTAAGTTTTGTCTTTTTGTTTCTTAACCTTTAAATTTTTTTTTTTTTACATAATAAATTGATAGTTGAAAAGAAAAAAATAAAATGCGTGTTTGAATTTAAAAGGGATTACGGTTACTTGTGGTTGTTTTAATATCTTATTTGCAGGACTTAAAAAATAGTTGAAATGTATAAAACTATGGCTTCTAACAGCAAAATGTTCGCCAACATTTTTTAAATTTCTATAAGTCGTCTGCTCTTTATTTTCGATCAGGAATAGACGATTAATTATCAACAACAAAATCACAAAATGAAAGGCAAAATAGAGGAATACTGGAAAGACAAAGAGAGAGAATAAAAATACAACAAAAGAAAAGAACCGACCAGATTTGTACATATGTATGTATGTTATCCCTAAAACCATTTAAAACATTTTAAGCCAATTGATTGCTAAAACCATGTTGTGTTATAAAATATGTGTGCATAAATCATACATTTTGAACTACTCGTTACGTCTTTTTGGAACTCGATGCAACAAAGTGACTTTCTAAATCGTGTTGATCTGCAGTAGTATTTTAAAACTTTTTCGTAATGCAATCAATAAAAACATTGTAAAGATGCTTATAAAAATAGTTTTGTTTGAAACAATGTGAAATTTAAAACTACAACAATTTTTAATAAAATTTAATTCAGTTAAGTACACAAATAAATCGAAGCAGTTTTAAAATAATAAAAATAAATTGTTTTTAACAATTCGCCATAAAGTTGCGTTTAGGAAAAATGTAAACATGCTAGGGATGAAAACATTAATACAACCGATCGTTTTTCTAATTATTTTATTATGAAAAATACTATAAAACACCCAAGAGCAGTTTGTTTGTTTATTTTAAATATACATACATACATATATGCATATATGTACATGTATATATATATATATATATTTTTGTTTTAATTTCGAATTTAATTAACAAAATAAGAAGCATTCAAATCTGGATAAATAATCGAGATTTCATATTAACAAGAGTTTAAATTATAAAGTGTAGAAAATCCAAACTTCAAATTATAGAACGTTATTTGTTTTATTTATTTAATAAGTATGTATTTTACATAAAACACAGCACATTAAACTAATTTAAATTATAGAGCCCAGAGCCAAAAAATTCAAATTATAGCGCATCGGCAATCAATATGCCATTTAAATAATTTCAAAAGTACCAAGGGAACCAACTTACTTACATTTTTTCAATTTATTGAATGTTTTTAATAGGACCTGGACAGTTCAAATTTTCGCGAGATTCAAATTAACGAATTTTAAATTTTCAAGAGTCGACTGTATTATTTAAGGTATAAAAAGGGGAGTTTTATTAAAAACTGTAGCTTTAACTGGCAGCAAATTTCTTTTACTTCACGAATATTTCATTTTTTTTTTATTTATATCTGTAAATTTTTTGGACAAGAAATATTGCGGGCGTCCTTAGCCGAACCTGACAAAGTTTTGCCACAATGGATTAATAATTTAGGAACGCATAGAGGACAAACATACAAACATTCACTTCTAAACGACTACAACGAAGCAGAAAGGAGGGTTATGATTTTGACTCGTTTGTATTTATGTTCATCTGTTCTATTGAGCCAAAGATATTATCTTTTTAAAACAATTAAAACAAAAATTAAGTTAAAAACCTTTAAATCGACGAAAAAAAAATACAAAAAAGCACGGACGAAACAAAAAAATGTTTTCATCTTAAATTGTTAAAGCAAAAAAAGACAATATTTGTCGCCTATTAAATAAAAAAACTTATCAGTTTTTTTTATTTATGTATTTATTATTTATATATTTTTATAGTGAAAAAAATGGTGCCCAAAGGATAGTCGTGGTCGTATGGCATCTACTCTTATAACACAATAGTACATTATAAAACCAGGGCTCAAATCGTTACATCCGTAAACGTACAACTCGTTTCGTAAAAAAGCATTTGTTTTATTATTAACACATATGGGTCACCTGTTAAATGTAAAAATGTGGAAAAAGGTACATACATATACATATAATGTTTGCATAAAAAAACTACAAAATCTTTGATGTTTCTGCGCTTTCGGTTGATGGTCCTTTCAACTATGCATATTGCTTTAGAAGGAATTTCAATAAAAAAGACTTTAGTGGATCTATCGCTTGCATTTCTATAAATATTTTTAATGTACCATTAACCCATTAATGCCTGCCCATAAATTGGCTTGTACGATTTTGACGAAATTTGTATATACGATGTACCTGAAGATCCGTAGAAGTTTCTTGGAATGAAAAACAAATTTTACCCTTCACACACTTGGGATAGGACATGTGTATTTAAATACCCAACAGGCTTTTTATTATTTTGAAGAATTAGTTTTTCTTATTTGAGTACAAATAATTAAATTATTAATATATTTTTATATATATTTATTATCCGTCGAATTTCATTCATTCACATTGCGATCTTAAAAGCGATAAGGGAACACAACCAAAATGGTCTTGTCGAGAAAATAACAAATTTAGAAGGTATATTTTGTTTCAATTGAACAGCACAATTTGGTCAACCAATATATCCTTCACATGGGGGGTGTGGACCTTTTCGAACACGGATGTGACGATTTGAGTCCAGGGTGACATACGAGAAATAAATTTTAAAATATGACACTAACCCCGAATTAAATCAAAACTTGCACATGGGAAGAAACAAGATTTTAGAAACAAATTTCAAATCAAATGTTAAAACCATCTTATTGTGTGCTAAAACCTAATCCTTTAATAATTTATGAAATAAAAATGCTTTAAAACTTGTATTTTTTTTATTTTATAAGGCAAACGCTGTCCTTCTGGTTTTTTTTTTTATTAGTTTACGTGTAATAAAATACAAGATATTTTTTTACATTTGTTTGTTTGTTGTTGTTATTTTTGCTTACAATTTGAAAAAAAAAGAAAACAACTTGACTTTTGGTTTTTTATTATTTGTTCTATTTTTGTTTGTTTTTTTTTTTGTAATAAAAAGAGTTTTTTCTTTTGCTTAGCTAAAAAACTAAGTAAATTAATGATTAGATATAGGGAACATACAACAACAAAAATTATAATAATAATATTAAGAAAAAAAAATATATAATAAAATAAAAACATACATATCTACATAACTTAGGAATATGTTAATAATTAGTATACATACATATTTAATAATAGTTAAAAAAAAAATATTAAAAATATTTGCTTACAATGGTCGGTCGGTATAGAATATGTTTTAAGTGTAAACAGTTAAAAGCATAAATCATTATTCTAAAAAATAATTTAATTAAATCTTTAGTTTAAAATCATCTAAATTTATTAAACTAAATTCGAAATTTGTTAAAATAAATTGAGAAAAAATTTAATAATAAAGATTACTTATTAATTTAAAAATAAATAAAATAAAGATACATACAAACAAAATAGAAGAGTATACAAGTATGTATGTATGTATGTATATGGATGTAAATGGTAATGCAGGTATGTATGTATGTAAAAAAGTTGTATTTAATGTGTCAAAAAAATAAAAACATTTTTTAAAGTCAATTGCCCAGTGTAATACACATTTGAAATGAAAATTCGTATATTTTTTTAATTTTAGAGACAAAGATTTTTAATTAGTACAAAAGTTACATAAATTAACTGATATTATTTTTTTAGCTAAATTTTTTTCAGAGTACCCAGTTTTAAGAGAGTATTTTTTGGTGTATTTTAAAAACATTTTTAATGAGTTTTTTTTTTTTCTTAATTTTTATTACTACATAATTAGCTTATAAAAGAAAAACATAATGAAAATCCAAATAAAAGTGGGTACTACAGCGCAATTGTGAAAATGTTTTGTTAAAATTATAAAAAAAAAAATTGTAGAGAAGATGAAATGAATTTTTTATTTTCTTTCTTTTTTTTAACTATAATATAGTTTTTTTGTTTTAATTTTATAAAGTATTATTTGTTTGTTTATTAAATACAATTTTCTTAATAATTGTGTGAGTTTTTCCTAAGTTTCTTTTGAATTATTTTTTTTTTTATAACAATTTTTAAGTTGCCGCTTTTTA
>NDXZ01058703.1:0-12870 GCA_003055125.1 Paykullia maculata | reverse complement strand
TTTGGCAGAACAACGTTTGCCGGGTCAGCTAGTTATAAATAAAAATCCAAAATAAAAGTTGTTGTTTTTATTTGAAAATATTTTTATTATCAAACTCCGATCGATCATCTTCACGGATTTATATTAAATTTAAAACGGTTTTTTTGAGTTGAAAATTCCTTATTTGTTTGTAAGTTTATTAACATTTTCAATAAATCTTTATTTTGCAGATAATATCCTTTTTCTTTAAAACATTCTTATTAGGATTCTTGATTCATTGAAAATTTTGTTTAATAAGTTTTGTGTTAAAGTCAACCATTGCAAAGTTTTCGATTCCTGGAAGCTTTAAAGAAAATTTTAGGGTTCAACACAACTTTTTAAGAAGTTCCGTTTTTTTGTTAATTTTTTATTTTAATTCAATTTAATATTTTTTTATTAAAATTTTTTTTTTGGAAATTTTCTATAGTTTTTTTAACAAGTTTTAATATTTTCTTTTTTTGATGAATTTTCTTTAATTGCCTGTTTTAAATGACCTATAATTTTTGATTTAAAGAACATTTATTTTGAATTTATTAAATATTATCGACTCACTCCCATATTCATATACAATTTTTAACTTAATTAAAGGTTTATAAAATAGATTTCTCATACAAAATCAGGTTCATTAACTTGACAACTTAAAAAATCTGTTATCTTTAATCATATGGGGCTAAATGTTTTAGATAAAGAAGATGTTTAATAAATTAAAAATTTATGAAAATAAATAAATTTATTGTTCAAAAAGAAATTTCATTAATTCCCTTATCTATGTTTGCAAATGATTTTGACTTTGAGTTATAATTAACAATTTGTTACTTTCTTTTAAAACATTTCTCCAAGAAATGTTTAAAATAATTTGTAAATATGTTTAATTTTAATGGGCAAATAATTTATATTAAAATGTCGACAAAAAAAAAACATACAAACTATAGTTAACATGTTTACAATTAGCAAATGCTCCAGCAGTTTTTAACAGTTGGGGTTAATATACTGCATAGTGAAAATAAGGTTAGTTAATGAAATTGTATCAGAGTTTAATAAAACAGCAATTTAACGACCACACATGCATTATTACATACCTACATACACACATATGTACATTCCCACACATATGCATAACTGCATAGAATTCTTTCTCTATATGACGATGAATGGTTGAAATCAATGAATATAAATTTTTGTTTCTGCAATTAAAATACAAATGACAAATAATTGCAGTAAATATTATTATTTTATTTAACATATTTAATTAAAACAAATTTATGCAAATTAATATTATTTTTTGTTTTAAATGATGATCATCATCAATATAATTCGTATTGTTATTACGCACACACACATATAAGTGTTCGTTTGACGCAATTCACATTTATTTTAACACACATACATACATAGTTACAAACACCAATATTTATTGTTAATCACTGGCTCACAGGCACATTTTTATATAATTTTTTATTAACTTATTTACGAGTAAAATTCTAGGTTATTTAGAGCTTTATTTAAATAAATAAACATTAATGTTTATTATTTTATTTATTTTTTGTGTTCTAAATGAATATTGTTTTGTTTATTGTTTGCAATTAATATCAATACAACTAAATTTTGTGTTAATCATAATAAATGATAACAATCAAATACACAATAAATACATACGTACATACATACATATGTGAAACGTAGACGGATGTATGACATGGAAAATTGCTGAAAATTTAGTTTTGACTTTGAAATCATGTCTGGTATTTAATGTTATTTAGAATAACTTCTTGATTATTTGACACCTTTAAGGTGGCGATAAGTTTTTTAAAAATATTGCTTTGGTTTTTCTGGACAAAAAGGTTCTTTTCACTACATATTATGTCCCACGTTTCGCTTTGGACTGCATTACAATACCGGATTGACAATATAGCACACGTTTTTCGTTTACAAAAACATACTGTTGAATGTTTTGCCCGCCAATTCAGTAAACATTTTTTTCTAAACTAAAACATATCCTCTGTATGTCATAATTTACGTCATATCAAAAGAACTAATGTAAACATATTCTTAGGAGTGAAAAAATTAAATTTTTTCTTTGTAAGTTTTGCGTGTGAAAAATACCTTAAGTTGCGCCTTAACGTATTGAAGGTTTTGTGGTGCGAAATTTACAAAATAAACAAAAAATTAAGAATGTGGTTTCTTTTTTCCATGTTTTTTTTTCGTTTTTTATAAACATGCTTTAAATTTTTTATTTAACGCAAATCAGAAGTAATGCAGAAATGTAGGAAAACCTGTATAGAACGGAAATTGACTCCTTATTATGGCTTCACAATCTTCAGTTCAAATTATTATTTGTTTTTAGGCTAATTACACAATTCTTTCTATAACCAAAAGTTGTGATCCGAACTTTGGTCTAATTTGAAAAATCAGAATCGATAAAAAAATTAAAAGAAGGAAATAAAAAAATTGTTTGCATAAAAACGATTTTCCGAAAATACTATTTTTGTTTAGTAAGAGGCAATGCCAGGTGTTTTATTATTCATAATTAAATTTTTGAAACTATGTCCCAAATATTCTATGCATTTTTGCTATTATCGTTTAGTCATCGCTCCTTAAGTTTACTTTTTAATTATTGGTTGTTGTTATTATCATTTATGTTAAAAAGTAAAAAGCAATTGACTAAGTATGTTTGTACAGTGGTGGACACTTAGTTAGAAACAATGTTTTATCTAAATAAAATCGAAGTTGAATTTCTTTTAGGATCTACACTGTAAATTATAAGTACCGTTATTCGACAAGTAGACAATCAACATTTTTGTCGATGCAAAACACATGGAATTCAAAGTCGCTTTTTAAGAAAATAAATTTATGTTTGTCTTAAAAAAAAAACACATTCCATATTTCGTCTTTCAAATACATTAAGCATTTGTGCATTTTAATTACAAATGGTTTTCATAACATTTTACCATTATTACAATTTTATCTCATATTGCAAACTGACTAAACTTATTTGCAAATAGATGATTTGTTTTCAAAAAAAGCGTATTTTTTAAGTAATTAAAAGTGTTTCGCTGCGTTTGGCGTGTTAAAGATTTTCGAAAGAATTCTTTCAAATACATAATATTATCTGGTTGTTTTTGCAATTTTCAAAGGCATCAATCAATCTTACCTTGACATTAATTTCTACAAACATCATTTCTTACATAAGTTAAAAAAAAAACAGATGAACATTATTAAAATACAAATACACACACACACACATACATATATATTCTACCTGTAGTTAATACATAACCTGAAAATTATTACATGCATGTACATACTTATGTAAATAGTAAATATAGTAAATAGACGAAAAAGTGTACATACATAAAATATAGTCCTTTTTGCTGGTATAATTACACTTAAATACACACATACATACTTATATTAACTAACATAAATACAATACATTAGTAAATTGTGAATATATTGCTTAGTTGCAACAAGAGGGTCATAAGTCAAATTTTGCATAGTTATATGAAATATTCAGTATAATCAAAGAAAAGTACAAAAAGGTAATCAATTAGTTGTTTGGTATAAAATATATTTTATGTAATTGATATTTCACGCAAAGAAAAAACATTTGCTTTATGATCACAGAACACAATCACAGTATTGTGATACTTAGTGGTCAATGCAAATATAATAATATTTGTGTAAAAAAAATGTTTATTGTCTTATGTTAATTGTCGGATTTTGGTGATTTTCAATAGCAAGAATTCCGGATGCAAAAAATATATATTTTATAAGGTCGCAAATGTGTATTGTAGAAATTAAAAACGGAATGACAAACTTATATTTACCCTTGTCACCTGTGGTGAGGGGTATAATAATAGCAATCAGTTTTATGTTTGTGTTAATCATTATAAATAGTTAAGAAGAACACTTAGCTGATTTTTGCAACCATACCTATAATAATGGCATTAGCGTAAAGCATGCCTATAACAATAATTTGTTTGTGACAATCTTTCTGCAAGTAAACTCAAACATTTTCCTTTTTTCTTGGTATATTCGGGGTTCTCTGACCGCAAGTGATTTAGTAACTATATTTTAATCAACACTCGGAAATTCTTTATATGTTTAAGAAAAGGAATGACAAACTTATGCATATGTACATACTTGCCACTCATGGCAAAGGGCATAATTACGTTTTATGAGGTTTTGTTAAAATTGTAATTGAAAATGGTGCATTTCCTTTGATTATACTAGATTTGAACATTTAAAAAAAAAAACTTAATTTATTTTGAGTTATGACTTATTTGCTGCAAATGGGCGATATATACTTCTTAATAATCTTGTAACCATTGAAACATACATTTGTTTATTAGGAAAGCTACTAAAGAATAGAGAAAAGAAAATAATTTAAAAAAATAATCAAAATTCGAATTTTTCATTAAGGAAAATTTGACATTAAATTTTTTTTTTAAATATTCTCGATTAGGAAAATATTTGAATATCTTTTAATAAAGAATATATATTTATGAAGTAAACTTTTGAATATGTTCAAATATTATACAATTTTTAAAAAATTTTCAATATTCTATGAGTTGAACCACTTTCGATATATTTTTTTATATATCAAAGAGTTTATTTAACATTTGATTTGATAACTTCTCTATTTATAATAAAAAAGGTTAATCAACAAATTATATATTTCTTAAGAAAATTTTTTATTTTCTTATTTGGAATTAAACATCCCTAATAAACCTACAACACACACCACCACATACAACTACATCATTTACACACTTCACAAAGTTCAATGATATTTGACGATTTGAACTGAAAGAAAAAGAAAAGAAAAATAAAACAATTTTGTTACATTATTAAATAAGTTAATTATAAGTAATTATGTACAATTATACATACGTACAAGTATTATATATTGTATTTAAGGCATAAACAAAACAAATTTAATTTGAAAATAAAACAGAAAAAAAATGGGGAAAAAAACCAAACTAAATTAGGAAAAATGTAAGTTAAAATGTACAGGAGTGTTTATGGAAAATTATTAGCATTATAAATATATGTATTAACATTACATTAATATGTATATACATAAGTACTCATACATTATATAAATAAGTTAAAATTAAAGACTTTTTGTTATCCAATAAAAATGAAAGAGAGGAGAAAAAAAATAAATGAAAAACTAATAAAAAAATTAATAAATGCATATATAAACCTATAAATGAATTATGAGCTTTGAAAAAAGATCATATTAAAATATTAAAGAAAATGAAATGTGTATAATTCTTTGATTTAATAAAGTGATATAAAATCTCATTGTAAGTAAAAAAAGTTAATTGAGTTATCCTTTATGAAATTAATAAGTTTTGCTTTCTGTTGACATAATTATTGAACCAATTTAATTAAACCATTTTTTCTACAAAATTTAATAAAACGGCATTCGATGACTTGTAATATGTCAATGAAGTCCTTATGCAAAGGCTCTTTAACTAGAACAACTTTTGATTCAAAGCCAATATCCAACCTTTTCGAGAATTTGAACTATTTTAATGCAAAGCCAAAGACCATTTATATTTTTAAAATTTATAATTTATTAACATTTTATTAATGATTTTTGTTTTAGCACAAAGTTCTTATATTCTGAAAGTGTGAAACATATATTGAAAATGTTATTTTTATTTAAAAATTCAGTGTCCCATATTATATTAACCGAGTGGAATGCATTTTCGAAACCAGCTACAACTTTATCGTCAGCACTCTTTTTCTCATCGGTATTACTATTATTGAATGTAAATTTTATCTATTTAAGCTACAATTCTGTAAAAAATGGCAGCTGGAATTTGCTTTTTCATATAATTAACGTTAAGGTGAGATAGAACCAAATTTACAATTAACCATATTATCTCTCCCCTCATTCTCTTTTTCATTTTATCACATATTATTTATGTTTGGTTATCCTTTGGATAACACAGTATGCATATTGCATAGTCGTAATTTTCCTAATTAATTATGACAATTACAAAACACACATCGTACGGTGTATCAATGTATTGATAGTTTAATGGCTTACATCTAATTGATGAAGCATGTAAATTATTAGGAAAATTATAAATTATTCTTGAATATCTTAAATGTTATTTTTAATTGTCATTAAAATCAACTTTACCATTTGTGATTCGCTTATTTATATTTCATTTCGTTGAAAAATATTTTTTTTTTTAAAATTTGGAAATTATTTTGCTGTTTGATAAACTGAAAAAAAGTAGTAAAACCGACAACTGAAAATTCATGCAGCTAGAAAAAAACTTAAGCAGGATTTTTTTCAAAAACTTGCCGTTTTTAATAGCAATAAAACAATTGCTTATTCAGTGACAGCTGTATCAACCAGCTGTATCAACCAGCTGTTTTTTTGAACATAAGATTAAACAAATTTGGCAAATCTTCTGCTGGGGACAACAAAACGCAGATTTGAATTTTAAAGGGAATTTATTAATAAATTTTACATCTACATAATACAAACCATATTATACCTAGTAAATAATCTCTTTTATTTCTACATATATAAAGCAAATATTTGTCGTCTAAAGCTGGTATTCTGTTCATTATTTTACATGAAATTATGTCAAAATACATATAAAAAAAACTTATGTAAACTTTTTATAAAAAAAAGGATGCAAAGGTAGTACTCTGTTCATTTTGTGAAAAAAACATGACATGTATCTACAACATGTTTAATAAACATGTGAAATAACATGAAGACGGCAGCTGTTTCATGTGAAATAGATGAGCCGTTTGCTTTGAAAGTGGTGTACATTTTTTGTCGTTTTATTTTGAAATATATAAGGTTTTGCACTTAAATAACTTGAGTAACTTCATTAACTACGAAAATTCGTAAAACAAAAACAATAACAATTTTAATAGATTGCTTTTGGAAAAGTTTAATAATAAAATGTTCATTAATTGTATTATTTTTGATTGAAAACTAATTTTTTGCCAAAATGGACTTTCCAAAGAAAACGGCTCATATTTATTTTGTTTACAAATGAACAACAATGAAGTATCTTTTATGCAAAAAAAAAACCTCGGAATTCTATTGAATCGCGAGAAATACATCATTGTTGCATGTCAAATTTTTTTACCTGAAAATATTAATGTTGCTGAATAAATTCAAAAAATTCGAATTCGAGAGTACTACTAGGCTTTAAGATTAATAAAAATGTTTTAAATAGAGCATGAGTAATATTTTGTAGCATCTATTGTGTATTACGCATACGCCCTGTGTAAACGCATCAAAGTAAAACAAAAATCAAAGCGTACAGAAGCAAGTCACTCAAATACGACTTACATACTTATCTTGGATGTCGTTATATAAAAACTTTTTAATACGCCCTTTACCCACTTACGCATTTTAATTTAGTTTCTTAAGCTCTGTTCGTTCGGGATGGAGATGGATACATAAAGAAAATAGTTTATTTGGATCCATTGGAAAAAAGCTACTCAAGAGAATGTTTTTTTTTTAATTGAAAAAAACAAACTCTACACAAAGCGAAAACTTTTCTCTTTCAATCAAATTAAATTTGTTTTTCTTTAAAAGTACAGTTAAATATAAAAACAAAATGATTTTTTATTAAAAAGAATATTTCAGCAAAACCTTAAGAAATCCAATTTCCCCTGGGTTAAATGCATTGTAAAACTTTACAGCTTTAATACTACAAAGTTCTAGGTTTACTTTCTAAATCAGTTATTCCTTTGAATATCCAAAAGGACATCGATTTCCCTTAAAATGGCCTCCAGTATTAATGCATCAGCATTGTTTCCTTTCGTCATTCTTCTTTTATTTTAATAATTGATTCCAAGCATCTTTGTTAAGCGAACGGGTTACTTGCTTTTCTAACGTTATTTTATATGTTTTGTTGCGTTGTATGTATATCTTGGTCCCTTTTATGTCCTTTATTTTGTTATTTTTTATAAACATTTTTCTTTTTCCTTTTTTTTTTAATTGTATTACAACAGTTGTTCGTATGTACTCGTATTAGATTCCAAGGATTGAGCAATATTGTTCATTTTACGCTTATTACATTTTTTAATGTCGATTATTAACGCAAAATATTTAAAATGCAGCCCGCAGCAAGGAAACTAATTCAATTTTAGTGGAATTTTTTTTGCTGCTGCTGCTATTGTTGTCGTTCTTTATATTTCTTATGCTGGCAACTTTTAAATAAAGAAATTATGCCCTTTTGCACAAGGATGCCTAAATGTAAAAAAGGGAAGTAGAAAAGAAATCGCAAAATAAAAAAAATGAAAATAATTAAACTCTTTTTTCAAAGAAAACTTGGAAATTTTCTTATATATTCTTAATGTTAAAATGAAAAAGTATTTATTTTTAATTAGAAATTAAAATAGTTTCACTTTAAAGCTTTTACAACATTGTCGATTTAGGTTTAAAGGAAAAATATTTTGTATTATGTTATTTATGAATTTCATAAATTGTTTGTCGTTGTCTGTATTGAATGCACAATTTGGTTAAGTTATATTCTCTGTGCTTATGTAAGGAGTGAATAGGCCTAACATTGAAATCCTCTCTTGTGAGAAATAAGAGAGAATAAATTATGTCTACTCATTACTTCTTCTGTTATCCATTTAATCACTTAGCATAAGACATAAATGTAAACTTGAAGTTAGTTGTGCATATCATTTCATAAAAACAGGTTGGTACCGTAACCAAATAATAAATTTTTTTGTTACCCCCCATTAACCCCCGCATTTGTTTTATTTCCCTATAAAATATTTGTCGATCTGTTTTCGAGATCCTACCCCAACACTCTGGTAACTCGTGGACTTAACAGTGAATAGTTTTTTCACCGAACTTTTTGGCCAAATGGAACCTAGATGTAACCAATTTTTTTTTTAACTTAAGAGTGGGATTTTAAAGTTAATCTCTTAAAAGAAGTTTTACAATGCGTTATTAAAAATAAACAAATAAGTTTTCTATTTGAAATAAACTTTTCGTTACCGTTATTATATTTCGTTTCGTCATTACGTTGTTTTCTAGTACATAAGTTTTAAGCCCGTATTAAAAGGAATTTTCAAAATTTGTTTTAAATTAAAGTTTGTATTATTAAAATAAAAAGAAAACAAAATGTAAAACATATCAATAAAAGAATTCGCTTTATATGCATGTGAGGTGAATATAAAAGTAGGAGTGCCAAATTAATTTTTTACTATGATTTGAATATAAATATAGACACCTTAAGTCCTAAATCATAGGAAATTATATTTAAAAAATTTGCTTCATACAAGTTTCATCGCTCTTATTCTTTCAATCGGTCTATTTCGTGACTTTAACGGAATTACAAACAAACATAATTTTCAAAACATGTTAATGAACTTTTTTTATTTTCACAGTACTGTAAATAAAAACGGAAAAATCCTAACATAAAACACTAACAAGACTCGTAGTTTTGGCAGGTCTTAGTTTCTAAGTTCTTTAATTATGGTTAACATAGAATTACCATAGAGTTTGAAGCAGCTTATTTGATTTTGATCTAAAAACTTTGATTAATTAATAAAAGCGGTTTGTTTTTGCAAATTTTCAAAGTACTTACATACGTTCATATGTTCATACTTAATTTTCTTATGTAATATTTATTCTAACGTACACATTTTAAACTAAAAATAATGTAGCAAATAATTAGGAACCTTAATTAATTCAACATACTACATTCCATTCATTAGGTAATAACCACATATGTGGCAATCAGGGGCGGATCCAGAAAGAGGAAAACAAAAAAAATGATTAAAATAATTAAATTTGTATTTGTTATATAAACGTTTTTTTGCTGAATTTTTTGTAAAAAGATAAAAATTGAAATTTATTTTCATGGTTTAGTTTGTGGTTTTAAACACAAAAACGTTTAACTTAAAATACATATTTCACTATTTTTTTTAAATTATATGTTTCATACACAACTACCCCTCCCAAACGCTTAAGCTTTTGTATATTTCTATTAAGCCAGCAAACAATTGCTACCCGAAGCTTGTCAAATATGATATATAATTTTCTTATTAAATAAAAAAAAGTTTCAACGTTTAGAAAAAATCTTTTCAGCTCTTTTAAACTTACAAGAGGAATCTATTTCATTTTTTCTATAGTATCCAACTGTTACATAGCTGCTGTAAAGAAATTTGATTCACTATCATGTATGCAAAAGTGTTCCATTGAATTTTAACATGTAGTACTTTGAAATGTGAAAAGAATTGGTAATTTTCCAGGTTCTAGGTTTTTGGAAATCTTGGATTGAATTTTCTGAATTGGATGCTTAGTAAACACGCTTTATTGACTCTCTTAATGGTTGCCAGCCTCAGGTGAATTCCTGCAATCCTCTTGAAAAAGGTTTTTACTTTAATAAGACATCTTTTGTTTGTCTGCAGACTTTCCTTTTCGTTTTAAAATGTTAACAGGCAATTTTTTTTTTTGGATACAAATTCGATAATTAGTTTAACTGTTTAATAAAATGGAAGTGAGAAAGCTAAGC
This sequence comes from Paykullia maculata, assembly GCA_003055125.1. Taxonomy (NCBI): domain Eukaryota; kingdom Metazoa; phylum Arthropoda; class Insecta; order Diptera; family Rhinophoridae; genus Paykullia; species Paykullia maculata. The sequence continues at coordinate 2,323 of NDXZ01058703.1, read as the reverse complement.
AACTTATAGCTGATAAAAAGAAGTGACGTCTTAGTCACAAACAATTTTAAATTAAATTTCCATTTGATGGCAGGAAAATCATTACATGTAAGTATAAGTGCATAAGAGCTTGTGAGTGTTTGAAGTGGTTTTACATACCTTCAAACACTTAATAGCAGCCGCGCACCATCGTTAAAACTCAAAACTTATACACTGTACGAGCAAGTAATTGAATTAGTCATCTTGTTCTTTAAAATATTTATGTCATTCGTCGTTATGAAAATTGGAAAGCGCAAAATAAGTCTATCAGTCGGCTTGCCAGCCTAACTGGCTATATGTTGGATTCTGTTTTTGCCTGTGCAATAAAGTAGGTAAATGATGGGAATAAATAAATATACATGTGTACAAACATACATATGTATGTAATTATGTATGGCTGAGCATTAATAGCAAAAGACTTCAAACAAAATTGTTTTTTTTCTCCCATCACATAGAGCATATTTAATATCATTGTACATCAATGTTTCACTTACTATTTATAGAAGATACAACTTGATGATTAAGTGCTTCTGTGAAGTTTCAGCTCCCATTTTCCCACACTTCTATTTATTTACGCTACTAATCATCAGTCTTTGTCCCTCTAGTTGATGTAGTTGTAGCTGTAGCTGTGTTGAGTGTTTGTCTGCTTGAAAATTGTTTTAACAACTTTCTCATTTCCTATTACAGAATCATGTTGTTTAAGAGGTAATAACAAAAGTTACAACAAAAAGGTTAGGGTCAGGTGTTGGAAGGGGAGGTGGAGGTGTAGGTGAAAGTGTATTATATAAAGTATGAGAAAGGGTAGGTGCGGTTAACTTGTGACGCGGCTTTAAACGGAAGTTGTTCAGGTGCAGAGTTGTTAAGTAAATTGCAATATTTGCCTTTGGTTTTCTATAAATGTATGTATGTCTGTGTGTATGATACAAAGATTTTTTTCTCATTAAAAGGAATAGAGGGGAAAAATGTTAAAAAAATCGTTATTTCTACTGGGTAAATACCAAAAAAAAAGAAAGAAACAAATTGAAGCTGTAACAAATAGTTTGCTTGTTGTAGTTGTTGTTGTAGTTGTCGCTGTATCAAGTAAAAAAAAGGTTAGGGGACGTTTTTTCAAATTAAAAATTACTTTTATAAAAATTAATGAAAGATTTTTGTTTTATTAATTATTATTTTTATTTGTTTTTTTTTCTTTCTACTTAAGTTTGTCATAAACTTTAGAAAATATAGTTGAAAGCGAAAAAAGTTTGAGTAGTACACTTTTACTGCACATAACTGGGTGTCTATTGTCTGGGTAGATTTGTATGGAAAAAACGTTTAAATAACAAGTTTTTATATAAAGAAGTTTTTTATTTTTATTTTAAATGTGACTAATAAATAGAAAAAATATTTTTTACAACAATAAATGTAAAAGTTTATATAATTTAGCACTTAAAGTGAAGAAGAAATGTTTTAAACTAATCGTCGTCCAGATATTTGATGTCTTCATTATAAGATATTTTTTGTTTAAATGAAAAAAAAAGTTTTCATTAAAACAATTTATTTTCAATAGTACTTTGAAAGTATAAAATTATTAATGAATAAGAATTAAAGAAAATTAATTAGCACTTAGAAAAGGTTTTTGAAGTAGCAAAATAAATTATTTACGAAAGTATTCAAATGAGCATTTTAGATGTTAACCAAAATGTTTACATTTTAACCCCCGCCTTCAACCTTTAGTGTTCTCTAATGGAGTTGGTTTCTAAGATTTTTGTAAAGTTTTCTTTCATACCAGGCTGGAATTAAAGATTCTTAATAAATTTTTGAGTTACTTGAGCTAAATTGTCGTCTGTGAAAAAAGTCAGAAATGAAACGTGGTTTTGGTGACAAAAAGATATGTCATGCAAGTTAGTCTTGTTAAGATGATTAGATATTTACTAGGGCCGGTATTGCAACCGACTAGTAAAAAATGTTGCTTTGTGAAAACATTTTAACGTGTGGTGTAGAATATCTTACTTTAAGATCCCTTAAAGATGGCTCTAGCGGTGAGTTTGGAAGCTTAAGCGGTGACGAGCTATAAAAAACCATAGCTTTTTTGTTACTTAAGGTTCGTAGATGCCAGAAAGATTTTAGGTAAATGTGAAAGATTTCGCTTAAACGCTGCAATTGTGCAAAAACATTTGGGAAAGAAGTTTTTTTTCCTAAAAGGTACATACTGGCTTTAGATCTCATGTATTTAAGATCTCTATTTTTAAAAGACATCTAAGTCCTTATAAAAGCGCTTAAAGAATAATTATACACGCAAAGAAAAAACATAAATGAATATGGTCAC
>NDXZ01058690.1:0-12435 GCA_003055125.1 Paykullia maculata | reverse complement strand
ATTTATCACATATTATTTAACAATTGGTTATGCTTTGGATAACACAGTATGCATATTGCATAGTCGTATTTTTACTTAATAATTTTCATGCTTCATCAATTAGATGTTAGCCATTAAACTATCAATACATTGATACACCGAGCCATGTGTGTTTTGTAATTGTCAATTATAAAAAAATTAAAATTTAAAAAAATAAAAATTGAAAATTGAAAGTTTCAAAAAATTAAGACTACATTTTTTTGTTGAAAAATATTAGATTTTATTTTTTTTATTGTTGTCCAAAAACCCCAGTGTTGTTAGGTGGTTTTCAACCCTGTTTTTATACCCTTCATACATGTGGCAAAGGTATATACAAATGTTTCTGTTGTCGACTTTGAGTGTGATCAAAACAAATATTTGTAATGATAATTGTTGACAAATTGACTACCATTTAAGCCAAGATCCTGTTTTAGAATTATATTGAGATATTCGGGAGTCGGATATCTTGAAATTTATGAACGAATTCGCTAACAAAATTACTCTATTTAAAAATTGCCTCCTATTCACTTCTCATTTTTTCTATATTACCATCAGGTCAGTGGTAAAGGGTTCATTTAGCATGTGTGAGGCACCGAGTTCAAACCGCGGCACGGGTGAAACAAATATTTTTGTTGTCGACTTTGAGTGTCTTAAGTGTGATCAAAAGAAATATTTGCAATGATAATTGTTGACAAATTGACTATTATTCAAGCCAAGATCCTGTTATAGAATTATATTGAGATATTCGGGAGTCGGATATCTAGAAATTTATGAACGAATTCGCTAAAATGATCCTGAGACTCGGATATCTTGAAATTTATGAACGAATTCGCTAAAAAAATTACTATTTAAAAATTGCCTCCTATTCACTTCTCATTTTTCCTATATATAAGTTTGTCATTTCGTTTGTAATTTCTACAATATTCATTTGCGACCCCATAAAGTATATATATTCTGAATCCTGATAGATAGGGAAGTCGATTTAGCCATGCCCGTCTGTCAGTCTGCTTAAATCAACTTTTCTCAGCCCCCCGATGTCGTACAGACACGTTATTGGTATCAAACAATCAGCAATTTCCCCGAGATTCTTGCTATTGAAAATCACCATTCGACAATTAATGAGATATAAACAAAAAACATTATTTTTTTGAAACAAGAAGTATTATATTTGTGTGTTAGACATGCCTTTTTGGGAAGTTTGAAAAAAAACTAATTGGCCTAGAATCAGCAAAGATATGAGCGAAAAATCTATGTATATGGGCTAAAACTAATATCATAAAATAATCAAGTTTTCTAAGACTTTAAATTCCTGTCGGACATGTAAATACATGCATAAGTATATATATACACACATACGTACATACATACTATGAGAGCCAAAGGTGAGTAAACACCAGTAAATTATTCCGCGTCTCTAAAATAATAAAAATAAAAATTATATAAATATATAAATGTGCTTTCAAAAACAAATCGAAGATTTGTGTAAATTTGAGGTTTTTGGTGCAGAAAAACATCAAAAAATTTGGAGGAAAAATAAATCAGGAGCTGGCGGAGCAAAATATTTAATGAACTGTGGCGGCTCCGTTATGGAGTGGGGGTGTTTTCGGCATCTGGAGTTGGAGAGCTTGACTTTATTAACACGACAATGAATGCTCAAGGCTATATACAGATTTTAGCAAAAAATATTTCACCAAGCGTCGCTAATTTGGATTTGCCTGGACATTGGTTCTTTCAACAAGATAATGACAACAAGCTAACTTTGTCATCCACCATATTCCCCAAATCTCAATCCTATTGATTATATTTCCGATTATTTAGATTGAAAGATCCATAAAAGGAACATAACTAGACAAGAAACCCTAGAAGAAGCTTTAAGAGAGGAATGGGCCAAAATTCCAACCGAGTACACCAAAAAGTTGATGGAATCTATGTATAATAAATAGAATAAAATGTGTAAAAAAAAGCTAAGAGAGGCCAAACAAATTAAGAATTTTATGAATTTTTTTTATGTAGGTGTATACTAACTTTTGAGGCATTATTTTTTAACTTTTCTGTTTAAAAGTGTAAAAAAAATCGGTAGTAAACTTAAACTATTTAATAATGAATAAACTATTTTGTTTTTGAAAGAAAATCTATATAAATAAAATTTTTTATACTCATTTTCTTAGAGAAACGGAATACTTCACTGGTGTTTACTCACTTTTGACTCTCATAGTACATACACGTAGTGAAGGGTATATAAGATTTGGCACAACCGAATATAGCGCTCTTACTTGTTATTATCGATATTGCGTTGTTGTTTAGGTAAATACCTTCAGCGTCAGCGCGTGGCGGAATAAAACTCAACGCTTTTCGCTCTTGTTTTGGTTTGGCTGTTAATGGAAAATTTGTTTTTGTCTGTTTTGTCCTAATAGTCAACACTCTTTAATATGATTATTTCTAAATTTAATTAATTAATAATATTAATTACTGCGAATAAAATAAATTATTTATTAATAAAACAAATACAAATTCATACAAAAATTCACATATAAATTAAATTAGTAATATATTCATAAGCCAAAATAAAACAGAAAAGTGGATTTAGCAGCAAGTTTATGATTTTTTTTCATTAAAGAGGCGAGTAGTCTATATAAGTCTGTGTTTTTGGCAATGTCTTTTGGAAAAATTTGTATATCTCAGCCATTATATTTCTATTGGTGCTAAGTTACCAATAGGGGATACAATCTATTTAGGACTAAAAAGGTTAAAAGTATAAGCAAAATGATTAGAATATAATTTTAATCACTCTAACTTAAATAAGAACTGGTTTTTATTTAAACTGTATAGAAGTTTATCAAATAGTCGAATTTAAATGGCAACACTTCAAAATAAAAATAAATATTTTCTGTATGTATATATTTGGCACAAAAGTCACACATTTTTAATGTCGTTAATTTTTGTATGCAAATGCTAAAGGGTTCGTTCTCTAATTTAATTTTTGTATGTCTAATGCATTTAGGTTTTTGCCACCTAACACGTAATACAATTTATGAATATTTCCCAAAATCGTATATATATGTTTTTTGTGTGTTTTTTACCATAATTTCCTTTTTTTCAAAATCAGCAGCTCGTATGTAAAGCGTTTTTCCTTTTCTTTTGGATTAACATAAATGTTTTATAACTGTATGTATGTAGTCATATTATCACTGTACGAACAAACTATTGTCTATTCACACCATTTAATTTTATGACATTACAATGTTTCCATTTCTTTAATAGACTTTGTCGAATGTTCATATCTTTATCAACCTGTATGTACGTTGTTTCAATACGATACGGTTTATTAGTGACCATAAAATTCCGTATCATTGAGTTTTGTTTATTAAAAAAACAAAAAAAAAAGAAAAAAAACAAGACTTAATTAAAAACCACAAATAATTTTTGTTTCGGTTTTTGTTTTTCGTAAAATAAATACATAATGTGGTCCATTGGATGCTTCATAAAACTTTTAAAAATCCATTAACACAAGGGTAGGGCCAAAAACAACAGAAAATTGTTAAAAATAATGTTTAATTAACACCAAAAGTAGTATAATAGTACATAATATTTTACACACAAGGACGCAACTTGTAGTGGAAACATGTAATTAAATGTTGAAAGGAAAACAAAAAAAAAAAACAAATAACCCAGGTGTATTAATGAAATGGAAAGAAATTAAATGATTTTAATATGATGTACTTAAACAACAAACAACAAAGTAGGTTAATGAACAGAACAAAAAATAATTATTTTGGCTATTTTTAAATCAGTGATGGTTACGTTTTACAATTTTTAAACAATTGTGGCTGGGCTAAATAATGCCGTTGTAGCTGCGTTGTCACATGTATGCTATAAGCAACTCCATATTAAATATTGTTGTAATGGCAAATACAGAAAGCTGCTTTGGCGAATCTAATCACAAGGCATAAAAGAGATATGTACATAAGTCACATTTTTTAATTTTTATCTACACAAATATTTATTGCCATTTTGTTAGCAATCTACACCACTGTGCACTAATACGCTCAAAAGTATTAACATAATTGAATTGAATACCTTTTTGTTACACACACACATACACCAGTGGATATAACAATCTTTGAACACAATACACATTTTACTCGTGGCCAAAACTTTTTACATTTAACTATTTTTTTTTTTAAACTAAAAACTTATATGTGAAAATGTTTATAGTAGTTTTTTGTAATTATATTACTTTATTACAAAAATATGTAAGTAGAATATACGCTACCATTATCTTTGCACTCTTAGGATTTACACAGTAGCCCAGCATGATCCTTTTATACTTCACACATACAAATATACAAATATTTTGCCAAAAGGTGATAATCATTAAAACTTTACATATGTGTGAAAATATTCGTTTGTTTTTTTCTTATTTTTTTATTTTAATGCTAATCGTTTGGAAGCAGATTAAAACTTTCATACTAAAAAAGAAAGTTAACAAAATGAAAGAGTGTTAAAGTAAAAGAAGAAGAAAGTTTTCTAACATACAAGTTACAGGTATGTATGTACGTACATGCATTGCAACTGAAACTCTTGGATATTCCATTAAAGGATACAGAAAAGATGTTGGGAGTAAATTTAAAAACAACTAATGAAATTAAAGGTCAGATATTGCAAAGAGTATATTCGTATTTACTTAATTTTGAAAAAATGTGTGTATGGCATCATGTGAAACCATTTGTTTTTACAAATGGAAAATAATCTGTTAAGGTCATAAGGTCATACTTTTCACCTGTTTTTATTTTTAACTCCTGTTAAATGAGAAAAACGTTATTTTAAACAGTGATTGTATTACTGTTAATTAAATTTAAGTTCTTTTTTCACGCATAAAAGAACTACGCATTGTTTTACTAATTAAAACGAAAAATAAATTTTCTTTAAAACATGGTCAACAGGATCGTTTAAAGTTTTTAGAGAATAATAATAATTTTAAAAGTTAAAATAAAATAAAAACCAAAGCTTTGATGTACATAATAGTTCTTTTTATTTTTTTTTAATTAAAAAAACAACATAACAATTTATGATGACAAAGAAGTCAAAATTCAACAAGGAAGAGAATGCATGTATGATATGAAGAATTACAATAATCATGCGAAGCAAAGCATTTGGACGGCAATTACTAATGCCATTGGAATCAAATGTAAGTTATTTTCATTGGCGGATTAAAATCTTTTTTAAGAAATTGTGTTATATACATACATATGTATGTAGCAGGAAGCGAATGGCAAGCTCTACGGAAAACTTTGCGAATGCGCCACAAATAAGCTTTAAACAAAAATATTTGAAAAAGTGGCAGTGAACGGAAGGAGATAAAAGGCTTCTTGAAGATTTTGATAATGGAAATGGATTATTTTCAAATTTTCTGGGAATCTCAAGAGTGAGCTTTTTTAAGACATATTATGTTTCATTGTATAATTGTTTAACTTCCTGGACCTACCGCTGAAAACTATACGGACTCAAATACGGAAAGTTTTCGTAGCCTATTTGATAAAATGGCCTGCGACGCTGATGTTAATGACACATCTGTTGAATACTGTGAATGGTCAACGGAAAACAATCAATCAACGTCAATGAGTTCAACGCCTATTAAACTGCAAGAAGTGCACCAAAGTAAACGTAGAAAGCAAGATGACTCTAAACATGAATATAATGGGTATATAAATGCTCTGCATAACTTAGCAGAGAAATTGTTTTAGGCCTCAACCGAAAAGAGGGAGCCATTCTTCTTAGCCATGAAGTTAACATTTTCAAATATTCGGAGGAGATCATCGAACGTTTTGGGATCCATGCGATGAAAATTCATAAACGATTCCACGCCATTTAAGTGGATCTCAGGAACCAATACGTGAAAGTAGCCCTTTGCGTTCGTTTTAAATATGTACATATACATATGTACTTTCCAGTAATATGACTTTATGTATTTCTATAGCAAATAATGGAAAAACTTTTTTTCATCCATGTTTTTTAATGCATAATTTGTTAAAAATATAACAAAATGTATTTTGACAGAAAGAAAACAGCAAAATGTATTACGCCTTGTTAATGTACATACATACATATGTATGTATTTCTACCACATGTAGCTTTAATTTTCCGGACAAATTTTTCATAATGAGTGAATCGTGCTTCAGAAAACTCTTAGTAAAAAAATATTGTTCGGACGAAATTTTTGTCCAAAACAAGTGGGTGAATCCACCTTAACGCCTGAAAATATGCACTGCTGAGACAATTTTGATATTTTTACTGGAGCATTTAATTACACTCACAAATTATCTTTTCTATATACATACATATGTACATATATTAACAAAAAAAGATTTTATACTTTTAAAGAGTTTGCTTCACTTTGCTTCACACTACGAAACATATTGTGTTTTTAGCATAAGATTCAATGTGGCATTAAATAAATGAATAAACTTTAAGTTTTTATTGTTAACACTGCTATTGCCATATAAAAAAATTAACATTGTATATAAATATACACCTATACAGGGCACAGTGGGGCCAGTCATTAAACAAATGGCAATTTCTATGTGCATCAATTGTAGACAACTAATTAGATCCAATGAAATCTAAAGCATTATTAGATATTATATTATTGTTAATAATGTACCATACAGTTTTTCTTAAGAGCCGATGATTTATATATGTTTTTAAGTGTTTTTTGCGTTAACGAAAATAATCATACTGCTTTTGCACGATGAGGTTTTTTTTCGTTAAAATCATCAAATTACTTTTTTATGCATCTACATTGGTTAAGTTTTAAATTCATTTGTCTTTTCCACTGTTATAGTGTGTGCCCTAAAATCCTAAAGTATTATAAAAAAAAATTGCTGCTATTTTTTAGATGTTTACAGTCGTTCCCACTGTGCAATGTACCAACGTATGCATGCAGATAATGTTAGATTAAAGAAATGCATTCACTCATCCATTACCACAGAAATAATAATAAAAGTTCTTCAACTATTTAAAACCCCAAGAGTGGGTGCAAATAATCTATTTTATTATATAAAATTCATGTACTAAAGTGTTGCATTAGTCTTTTATTTATAAAGTTTGAAGCTTGAATTTATTGAATGTTTAAATATTATGTGTTATGTGGTTGTTAAGCAACAACTGTAGAAATAATAAATCTAATTAAAACTAATATAAAAAAATATGTATTTTATAGAAAAATATTTCTTGCATTAGATAAATAAAAAAATTCAAGTACTGTTGTCATTACAAAGTCATGCTTTTAATATAAATCTTTTTTGAAAAGAGAAAAGTTCACGACGTTGAATAAGTTTTGGACTAAGAACTACAACAAAACTTTCGGAGACAAAATGCATTTGTTGACATTGTCAACTGATTAAACTTTTCAAAAACCATTAATATGAAGTCTGTTCCAAAAAACTCATGTTTCTTTATTTAAAATAATTTACTTCTAATTTTTTTTTTCATATTTCTAAAATAAAAATACAAATAAAAATTTTGGCAGATTAAAAGAAATTTGTAAAGAAATTTTTCATAAAGCCATTTCATTTTCAATAAAAAAATTGCTGTTGATGTTGTGATAATTTCTCAACTGTTTGCTTAACTTAAAAATTAAAGTTGCGGTTTGTATTTCAGTGAACAGTTTACATCTTATATTCAAAAGTGTTTTTGAAGTAATTGGCATAGTTTTAGGTACTAACATGAAAGATTGTTTAACAAAAAATTAGCCCATATACTTATGTATATATTCAAATATACATAATACACTTACCCCCAATTGTGATATATGTTATATTTATATCTACATGCTTTTTATCTTTACAATGTTAAATATTTTGATCGATTTATATATGTATATATGAATACATATATGTATGTATGTATATACATATGTACATATACAAAATCTACATTTTAAAAGCAAACAAAGGAAAAATGCATTCGCTTACTGACATTTAATGTGGCATTTGCATTCTGATTTTGACATATTACCTGTCAGGGGGGTTTTTTTTTGCTGACAGCAGCCATTTGCCCTTTAGCAATCAGATATTTGCAGAATGGAAAAATTGCATTAAACACATATAAATAAAAGACAAATACACAGCAAGTTTTAATGGATTTTATATAATTATTAATAATTAATGTGATAAAAAGTAATATCCATTATTGTAAGTTGAAAAACCATTTAAAGATTTAACATTATTTTTGTGTTTTGTACTTTACACTATCCCTTTCCGTCCTAAGCATTTTAAAAAAGGGTCGGATTTCAATCAAATTTTCAGTATGTAATAATTTGTCCTAAATAACCATAAAAATGAGTTTTTTTTATTCATACAAAGTTCATGTCCTTAGAAACAGGACATACGCATATATGGGTTTTGGGATTTTACTTGGTCAAAATAAGAAAAATTTTTTTGAAAGTAAAAAAAAAAATAAACTTTTTGTTTTGTATTAAAAAAATAAAATATAATAACAAAATCTTCATATATTTAGTTTAATTTTAACAAAATAACGGAAATTAAATTTGCTGTCTTCCGCACTGCGAAACATAATCACATTTCGTGTACGCGTTCACATCAAGTACACATAGATACAAAAAAAAATCGGCGCAAAAACTTATTACAAAACAAACAAGAGATAACACATAATATTAAAACTGTTAAAGCAGTGAAAAAAACGAAGATAATAATATACCTATAAAATTGTTTAAAAAAACCTTAAATTTACCTACACATTTGTGTAGACAGGGACGGAAAAGGCTACCATGTGTGCCTAGGGTTTTGTGTGTGTTTGTTCATTTGTGGTAGAATTTGTAGCGCAAAAATAGAAATAGTTCACATTCTGGAATACAAAACTTACAATTGTATTACAATTTAATTTTACATCATGAATTTAAACGATTAACGATGATTTTGGCTGACATGGCCTTTCCTTGCAATTACCCTACAAAGCTGTTATATTAAATGTTTGAATATATATTAAATATATGGTGAATAAGATTAACAGCACTTTGGCATATTTAATGATTATTTCTCCTTAATCGGTACCCCGTTAAAAAGCTGACGCCTTAAAATGTTATCAAGGCTTTAAGTGTTAGAATGGAGATCAATTATATTACAGAAAATGCCTAGTTTTTTTTTGTCGTCGATCTGTAAGTTTCATATAAGTTCTATATCTGCTAATCAGGCTCCCAGGCTTTACAGTTTACGAAAAAACTCTAATTTTTTTTAAAACTTTTAAAAATCTGGGTGTATACATTAAAAGAAAATTTTAAATACCAAAAAGTATCCTTTTTAATGTTGTTCTCTGAATGACAATAATTTCCACTTTATGCCGCCTTTGGCTACCTACAGGTCTTAAGGTGGATTCACTCAATATGTCAAGCCAAAATTTTTGTACGGACAATTTTTTTATATATTGAGTTTGACGTCTCTCTTTTTGAGAGAGACAAATAGTTTTTTCCGAACAACTATTAGTTTGAATTGGTTAAATTTTAATTTTTGTCCAGACATAATTGAACTGAGTTGCCACTAGTTTAAATTTGTTCATACAAAGTTGAATTTAGTTACCAAATCGGGTAGCAAAATATAAAATCAATTTAAATGTAATATCAGTGTTTACATATGTATGTATGAATTTCATGTCGTAGCTTTCATTTTTCAAAATGAATGAATCGTGATGCAGAAAACTATCAATAGAAAAATGTTGTCCGGACACAATTTTTGTCCGAAACAAGTGGGTGAATCTACCTTTAAAGCAAGACGGGTTATTATTTACGCGGCGACAATAAATAATGCCATATATTCATGAAATTTTATTCTTTACGCAGGGGATGTGTTTTAAGTTATGTGGCTGATATTTGGTACCTAAGATTCCATTTGGAATTGATAGTCTGCTACAACATGCGTATCAGATGGGTCAAAAGCGGTATAATAATGTGAGTAATACAAAATTATAATTAGGTGTAAACTGACATATTGTAAATAGAATGAAAATAAATAGAATAAAAAACGTCAGTAAGCAATTAAAAGTGAACAGAAAAATTTATTTAGGGAATATTTCATATGCTCTTTACAAAACCTTTTTTGCAATTTAGAGCCTCTTATCGTTTTATATATTTTTTTTGAATTATATAACATAAACAAAGATATTAGCAATCTTTAAGTTATTAATTTTAAAATCATTTCTATATTTTTATTATCATTATCAACTGATACAAATCATATTTATAAATTATGTTGAAACACATTGTACAATGAAAATAATGTGAAATAAATTATTAATTTGTTATTTTTGTGTTTAAAATTTGTTATTTATGTTAAATATGGCGTAATAAAACAAATAAATTATCATGAAATAGTAAACAATAACAGCAGAAAACAAATGACATTTAATAAATGTTTTTATAATGTATTTTTGTTAATATTAATTTAAAAGGAATGACAAATTAATAAAAAAGATATATTGAAAGACAAATTAAATACAAACATATACTATTATACAAGCTGAGTTAAAAGTTAAAATTTATTTATATATACAAGTAAAAGTTTACTTGTTTTTGTTATAGAATCTGCATTAGCTTCATTAACTTTTTATAAAAAAAAAACAAAAGTAATATTACAATTTTAATGTGCTTTAATTTTGCAAATGACATCGAACGTCATTGTGCTTTGGCATGCCATAGAGCGACATAATCTTTAAATAAACTTTAGAAAAAATATAACAACATTTTTTATTTGCAAAATGATAGAAATTCACATTATTGCATTACGATTGCGCCACCCTGTAGAAATATTAAAAGTTATATTGGTTTACTGTGCGTATGGTTAATATTTAATCGAATAAAATATTATTGTTAGTCATACGCGCTGGGGACATAAGATAAGCAAATAAATTATTTATTAAACAAAGTATTTTCTTCTATTAAAAGTTTACAAATTTTCTCTATATTTTGTGTCTTTTTTTTTAATTTACTTTTTACTTGCGGCTATTTTGAAAAATAATATTCTTTTTATAGAAAAAAATTCGATATAATTTCTATTATCATCCAAAAATATCGATAAATTATCTGTTTATTAAACTGAAAAAAAAGAAAAAAATTTCAATCACTCAATTGATATTATTAAAATAAAAAAAAAAACATAATATTTCCGATTATGACTTTAATAATAAAATTATCATTATCTACTGATGTATTGTTACTGGTTTTTGTTGCTATTTTTTCAAAGCTGTTGACATCTACAACAACAACATAGTTGCTATTTCAATATGATACTATCATAATCATGTAATAAATGCTGTAATTAAAGTTGTCAACACTAATTTAAATAACATCAGATTTCATCACCAGCAAACACTTAACGTTCCCGGTTTTATATTTGTTTATTTTCTTCTTTTAGAAACTCCTGCTTGCAGGATTTTTTTGTGCTGAATGTGTGTGTGTGTTTATGTAAGAGAAGATTTTCACAAAATGATATTTGATATTAGCTTATTAAAAGCTTAAAAAAAGAAAGAAAAATAAGGCATAAAATAAGACAAACACACCGAGATTAAAACCATAGGAATGGAAAAGGGAGGCAGTATGAGGCTGAGATATTAAAATGTATGTCTTATGTTTATATCTACTTGATATACTTAAACGAGACCGACTAATAAAGAAACAAGTATTTTATTTGTCGATAATGTTTTTCAGGTAGCATTTTGTTTCCTAATTTGGAAGCAAAAAGTGTGACTTGTGGATGCCTTGATCTTCCTCTATTGCCTTTTTTAAATAATAACCTTACATAAGTGCTGCGAAAAATGAAAATATTCAGCAGTTTCTTAAAAAAAATCATTTTAGATTTTTAAAGCGGAGCCTCTACGCGAGAAATTTTATACTAACATACTTATATACTAATTTTATATTTTATTATAAGGGGAAGCGATTCACTTTCTGCCTTATAAAGCTTTTTCCAAGGAAGCATAATTTTTTGTTGGAAATATTTTAATTTCCATTAAGGCAAAACAAAAATATGAGAACTTAAACTTATATTTAGTCGGTCATAAATACATTATTACTACTTTTATAAAAAGTTTGTAGCCTGAAAAGCTATTTGATTAAGGCACTGCATATAAACTTGCAGTACTACAGCTTAAAATAAAAATTTTCTATTTTCGGCATAATTTTTTATGTACTTCTTAATAACACAAACTCTTTATATGAAAAAACTTCTCTATCCAAAATGAACCATAAGCTATTAAAAATAGGCAATGAGCTGGTCATGTTCTCTTGCTTTTAGAAAATATTCATAATACTCAAAGAATTTTAGCTAAAAATAATATATCATTTTCACACTTTGCAATTACAAACAGATCTACCGTTGGAAGTTTAAAAGTTTGGAGAAAGCACTTTTC
>NDXZ01058685.1:0-15445 GCA_003055125.1 Paykullia maculata | reverse complement strand
TGAAAAGTATTATTAATACTAATAAAATCATTCAAATAAAATAATTTGGACTTTTTACAAAACTATATCGTAAGCTTAAATGCAAACAATTTTATAAAATAAAAACTATAGTTACGTCCAAGGCGAATTAAATAATAATAATTAATTCGCCTTGGTTACGTTCCTTTGTTTTTTGTTAATAAAAGCGTAATTTTTGATCGCAGTAGTGTAAAATTTTGTCAAGACATGTAGTTTAATTGCATTCATAATAATTGATCAAAAACTCGATCTTCAATTTTTTGTTAGTTACGCCTTTTTGCATTTTAGCTAACGATATGTATGTATGTATATACATACTAAAGTATTTTATTATTCTTAAAATATTGAATATCTACTCACCCAACATAAACAATCCATATGTATGGAAGGTCTACACAAATAATTTCCATCTCTTGACTTGGAAAACCCAATTTCTTGTTTCATATCCAAGTCATAAACGGCCGCTCTGGTCTCAATAAATGGCCAATCAAAAAAGTCACCATTGTATGTTACAACAATATGCGGACGCACCTCCATTATATGATCAAAAAACTTTTGTATCAACTGCATTTCGTTAGTTTCATTGAAAACTATGAAGTTGCCTTCGAACTCAGGTTTGGGTGTATATTCAAAATCATCTACATCGCTGGAGATAATCTCCCGGTTTGTAATTAAATAGCCCTGACCATCAATCATATATGAGATCATCATGATTTGATCAGACTGGGCATCTGGAAACTTAAGAGGTAGTTTTGTGGTTTCAATATCAAATGCCAAAACTACTGGTTCGGGACGTTCAAGTATATCAGGACGTGGTGTTATAATAGGCAATTCCATGCCACCGCTACGACAACGAATATTATACCATTGACCACAAAAAATTTTTAAATCTATAGAGACACGCACATGATAGGGAACATCATGTTCTCGTATGTCCAAAATACAATCCATATAATCCAATTGCTTCTTTCCATCTGCACCTTCAATGGAGCTATTAGCAGCTAATGAAGAGGCCAACATTTGCAAGTAATATGTATTGGATTTTTCTCTTTCTGTATTTTTTCTAACGGCCGCCGTTAGTTCACGACGCACTTTAGTCATGGCAGTTTGATTTAGAAATGTCAATTTGAGGTACTGTTGTTTAAGGCCTGTTAAATGATTGGGCAAATCTAAATCTTCTTTATAAATATGTTCCACTCCTACCAATTGGCCAGAATATTTGCGACTTAGGAACCGCGCTAGTTCTATAGCTTGTTTTTCATCTGGTTTTACCAGTAGATAGGGTTGGTAAGCAACAGTAGACTTAAAACGAGAGCCATCCATTTGAATAAAAAACAAATCCAAAGCTGCCACCAGACGACGATCTTCGTCCAATACTTCAGTCTAAAATATAAAACATTTAAAAACTTGGTATAATATAAAAAATAACTCTTCACTTACAGTATGCATGTTAATAAGATACCCTGTTCTTTCCAAACCATCCTTAACGCGGTCAAAACCATATTTGGAATCTATTTTATCATTTTCTCTTGATTGCCTATATCCAGCTTCATTAAAATAATCATCTCTTTACCGGAAAAAAAAGCAAAAAATTATGCAATGAACCACATATTTTACATTTTTTTTTACCCTTCCGTTCTTGCTTCTGTAAAAAACTTTCCGGTGTTTTGTAAAACTGGTTTGCTACTAGTTGTTTCCATTTTATTTCAAATATTAAAACTTATGTTAAACATTAACAAAAATTAAAAAAGAAAACTAATTTCTAAAAATCACTGTTAATGAACAAAGTTTGTTTACATTTGGCGCCAAAATTATCCAGCTGTCATTCAGTGTTGTCAACACGGACTAATTTAACATATGTAAAAAAATTTCTATGAAAAAATTTAAATTTTGTTTATGTTTATATGTATGTGAAAAAAAGTTTTTTTTGTGATTTTCAAATACAAAAAAAACATGTGGGTAATTAGTTTAATAAAACATTATTAAATGTGACCGTGGAAGGAAATTAATTTTCGAGAGATCACAAGGTATACACATAATTAAGCTTTTCAATAATGCTTTATATATATACATATGTGTTAATTTTTTACAAAATTTAAAAAAAAAAGTTTGCAATATAAATGTTTATTTTAAAAAAATGTATCGCTGACCGCCGTTTTCATTTTGTTCCAGCCGTCGCCGATAAAATTCTTGCCAGCCGTCGCCGGCGAAAATTTTGCCTCGGCTTGTTTCTCGCTGACAAACACAATCACAAAACAAAAATTTACAAGTCATTGGTAAATTAGGGAAAATTTGCAAGATTTATAAAAAGTAATTGAAAAACAAATAATTTTAAAAAAGTATACGAATTAAACAGATTGCAGAAAGGTTTAATAAAGTATCTATAAAAATGGCCGCTACGTTAGAAGATAAGTCTATTTGGGAAGATGGTGATGAATTGGGTGAGGAAGTGATGCGTATGTCCACGGATGAAATTGTCAGCAGAACCCGTTTAATGGACAATGAGATAAAAATAATGAAGAGTGAGGTTATGCGTATAACTCATGAAATACAGGCTCAAAATGACAAAATTAAGGATAATACTGAAAAAATTAAGGTACCTTAACTGGGGAAACCCTCTATGGAAAACATTCAAAACATTTATTTTTTGTTGCAGGTTAATAAAACATTGCCATATTTGGTGTCGAATGTTATTGAGTTATTAGATATGGAAGCACAAGAAGATGAAGATGACGGTGCGGTTCAAGTGTTGGACAACCAACGCAAAGGCAAGTGTGCTGTTATAAAAACATCTACACGTCAAGCCTATTTTTTGCCCGTCATTGGTCTGGTAGATGCGGAAAAGTTAAAACCTGGTGATCTTGTTGGTGTTAACAAAGATTCCTATTTGATACTAGAAACTCTGCCCGCCGAATATGATGCTCGTGTAAAGGCCATGGAAGTGGATGAACGTCCAACAGAACAATACTCCGACATTGGAGGTTTGGATAAACAGATCCAAGAGTTAATTGAAGCCGTCGTGTTGCCCATGACACACAAGGAAAAGTTTAAGAATTTAGGAATTCACCCACCTAAGGGCGTTTTACTATATGGTCCTCCTGGTACCGGTAAAACTTTGTTGGCTCGTGCTTGTGCTGCTCAAACAAAATCTACCTTCTTAAAATTGGCTGGTCCTCAATTGGTTCAGATGTTTATTGGTGATGGTGCCAAATTAGTCAGAGATGCTTTTGCGTTAGCGAAGGAAAAGTCTCCAGCAATCATATTCATTGATGAACTGGATGCCATCGGTACAAAGCGTTTCGATTCCGAAAAGGCAGGTGATCGTGAAGTACAACGTACTATGTTGGAGTTGCTCAATCAGCTTGATGGCTTTAGTTCGACTGCCGACATTAAAGTCATTGCCGCCACAAATCGGGTTGACATTTTGGATCCTGCACTTTTACGTTCCGGTCGTTTGGATAGAAAAATTGAATTTCCCCATCCTAACGAGGAGGCTCGTGCCCGTATTATGCAAATTCATTCGCGTAAAATGAACGTTAGCAGCGATGTTAATTTTGAAGAATTAGCTCGATCTACAGATGATTTTAATGGTGCCCAATGTAAAGCTGTTTGTGTCGAAGCCGGTATGATAGCTTTGCGTCGCTCGGCCAACCAGGTCACTCATGAAGATTTTATGGATGCCATTATGGAGGTACAAGCGAAGAAAAAGGCAAATTTGAATTACTATGCTTAGTTTAAAAAAAGCAATACAGAAATGTATATTTATAAATGTTTCATTAAAAATAGCGCTTAAAATTATTTCTTTTTTAATATAAAAAAAATGGAATAAGAAAACATCATTAAGGTTTTAACTGAAAAATCAGGGTATTTCTACAATTTTACCAAATTTCCACTGTTAAATTTTCAAATTGTAAGTCGGACCAATTGACTTGGTTTACTTCTCGTTTCCTAAAAGCAATAAAGTCATATTTGGGTCTTATTAAATTGGAATTGTTGAAATGGGACTTCAGTAAAAGTGAAATTCAAGTACAACGTTTTTGTGTTCTATATTTAATTGATCATTCTAAGAAGTCGATCGATTTTTTGCTGTAATTTTTGTGAATAAAAACGGTCCTAACTTTTTAAGAAAAACTTAAAACAATTCAGTGCCAATTTTTTCAATTACATTATTTGGTAAAAAAGTGAAATAAAAAAGAAAAAAAACCCTATAAAGTATATATATTCTGGATCCTTATAGATAGGGGAATTGATTTAGCCATGTCCGTCTGTCCGTGTGTTGGTTGAAATCAAGTTTTCGTCGCTCTTATAGCTCACCGAGGGTTGTATGTGGTATCAAACTTTTGGAAATGCTTTCAAAAAAATCGATATTAAAAACTGGCAAGATTCCTCCATAAGCGGCTCAGATAGTTATAAGCAAAAATAGACGACTGCTTCTTTTTTTACACAAAAAATTTATTTTTTCAAGTTTAGAGATAAACAAAAGATATATTTGAAAAAATTTGGACCATTTGCCCGAATGAGCCATACAGGGTGAAGAGTATATAAGATTTGGCCCAGTCAAATATAGCGCTCATGCTTGTTTTTTAATTATGTTGCTCCTACATTATTTTTCAGCCTTTTGCTTACTTATTTTATCATTAAATATACTATGGACCGACAAAAGGGATTAACTACAATGGAAATAAACTAAATCCTTGAGTTTGAGTGGTATGATTCAGATGCTGGGCGTTTTAGAATCTTCTACATCTTATCTTTTGTAAAATAAACTTAAAATAATATAAAAACATTGCTTTCTTATATTAAAAAAGTTCATATTTTTTTGCTCCGTTTATGCACCATGTTACATGTGTACATTTTTTTAAATATACGAGGGCAGTAAAAATTTATTTTATTTTTTCTTTTTTGTGTTCCCTGACCCCAATATAGTAAAAATAATATTTTAAAAATATAAAGCTGCGGTAACGAAGTTTGGCGCATGAGAGTGTTAAAAATGTTCAAATATAACCTTTGTAAAATTGTTATTTTTTTAATAAAATATACCTACTCAGGTAGGTCTATGGCGTTTTATTACAAAACAAATAAATAAATAAAACTTTTTAGCTGAAATTTTCATGTATTTTCACGTTCATTTTTTTAAATGCTTGTTTATAGAATGTAATAGTACCAACATATTAATGGAACATTAGTACACAAACACAGATTTAAAAATGCTCCAAAACTGGAAGGGTTTTCTGAAAAGTGAACAAGTTCTTTTAATAATTTTACTATAAAACAAAACGATTATCAAAACTTACACAAGTTAAGGTGAAAAACACAGAAATAAAGGATGTAAAGGCTGCTAAAATAGTTTGGATTATTACTTTAGTATGCTTAAAACGATATTGCGTCTGATCAATTCATTTATTCGGATTTGGGTACAGCGAGGTCATAAAACGTTTTGCCCATGCCTCCAATGCCAACCAAACTCAGGGCAACGGTTACGCGGTACAAGACTTGATCGAAAACTGAACCCTTCAAGAAAACGGGTTTCCCATCCTTCTTTTGGAAGTGTTCTTGAATTTTTTTTAATTCGAAATATCCTTTCTCGATTTCAGCTTTAGCACCAGCGCGTTGAGCACCGGAAGTGGTGAAACTTCGTACAACGGCCTATAACAATAATTAAAAAAAATTGTTCCATTAAATAAATAATTATCTTACGTAATGTTTTGGATATATTAAAATTCAGTTTATAAATTAGTTTTAAATGAATTTGAATAATTTTTTTTTTTAAGTTTGAACAGATTCGTTTGTCTTACTCTGGACATGTTTAACATTTTTCGATTTTTTTATTTCTAAAAAAAGACAAATCGAATTTATTCAGTTTAAGACACAGATTCTGCGTTGAAGCAAAAAATTCGCATTGAAAATATGGAAATGATAACTACATGACATTTGTTCCTGGAATTATTCAGAGTTGTACATATTTATGCCTATTAAGTGCAACTCTAATAAGAATGTATAATTTTAACCCTCTAATTCACCATGGTACACACATGTATCATGTAATTCAACTTCTGGTCTGGCCAGATCAATATGTAAATATCCGTTTTGTGCCCGATTAAAAAAAACAATGACATGAATTATATAAATGAAATTTTTTTTATTTTTATAATAACAACATTTGGAGTCAATTTGGCTACCCAAATATATAATGAAAGAAAAACAAAACATATCGTACATGCTTGGCACCCACTTCTTTATGGTGGTCGTCTTTTATTGCTTATATCTCAGTCGGTTATTAATGGGTATTGCCAGTTTTCAATACCGATTTTTTAAAATATTTCTAGAAGTTTGATACCACATACAATTCTGGGTCATCTATGGGAGCTACGAAAAAATGGTTTCAACCAACACGCGGACATGGGTATTCGACTTCCCTATCTATAAGGATCCAGAATATATACCTTATAGGGTCGCAAATAAATATATTGTAGAAATTACAAACGATATGACAAACCTATAAATACCATTGCTAAATGTGTGAAGGTTATAATAATAGTGAGCCGCCACTGCAAGTTTGGTCGGCGCGGCGCACAGGCCGTACATACGTATGTACACACAACAAACAAAAAAAAAATAAGAAAACATTCAGCTCTTTTTATATCTTAAATTAAATTGAATTAAATTTAACACAAAACATGGGATTTCTTACAGTTTTAAAGAAAATGAGACAAAAAGAAAAAGAAATGCGCATATTGATGTTGTAAGTACTTTTATAATTACCATCTGTTTCTCAAATGGAAGGAATTATGATTCATACCTTTTGTCTTTTTCAGAGGTTTAGACAATGCCGGCAAGACTACCATCTTGAAGAGATTTAACGGTGAGCCCATTGACACAATATCTCCAACATTAGGATTTAATATAAAAACTCTGGAACACAATGGTTACACTTTAAACATGTGGGATGTAGGCGGCCAACGTTCTTTACGATCGTATTGGCGTAATTATTTTGAATGTACCGACGGTTTAGTGTGGGTGGTCGACTGTGCTGATCGCATGCGTTTGGAAACATGTAAACAGGAGTTGGAGATTCTGCTACAAGAAGAAAGACTAGCTGGTGCAACTTTGCTTGTGCTAGCTAATAAACAAGATTTGCCCGGTGCTTTATCAGCGAACGAAATCAAAGAGGTACGGCGAATTATACCCCCATATGCCTACTAAATTTAACTCGATAACTTTATAAATGTCTGTAATATTTTTCAGATTCTCCAATTGGATAATATTACCACTCATCATTGGTTGGTTCTAGGTGTCAGCGCAGTAACTGGCGAAAAGCTCCTAAGCGCTGTAGACTGGCTAATTGACGATATAGCAAAGCGTATATTTACTTTGGACTGAGAGAAAGTTCACTCTTTAAAAACTATTGTAAACATTTCCATTTCTTTCAACAGTCTGTTATAAAAAATCTGAATTAAATTTTTTATTTTTCAACCAAATACATTTTATACAAACGTTTCCATTCAGCACATTCAAATTCTGGTTTTAAATTTACTTTGACTATTTCCGTAAAACCTTCTGTCAGTGTGGGAACAGAATACTTCTTCTTCATTGTATTAAAAAGCATGTCATTGATCTTTGAGTGCTTGGTATCGGTGAGTTGTCGAAAGGCTATGTTATGTTTGATTTGTGCTACAGAAATGTTCATCATAAAACAACGGCAATCGATTTTGTGCTTTTTAGCCATATCTATAACCTTTTTACGTGAATCAACATCAACATTCGTATTATCTACAACAACCGACTTATGGGAATCTAAAAATGCCTCACAGTTTTTTAAGCAGGCTTTAACACTTCCCATTGCGTCAGCATTTACTACTGCATAACCGAGTGGCATCAAGTTCTTTTGTGTGAAATGCGATTTTCCTAATAAAGATAAAAACAGTAGTAGATTCTGATAGGTGTATAGCTATAGTTATTTAAATTTAAAAGTTAAAATAAAGGTTGTCTTAATTTATTTAAGATTTACCTGATCCTGGTAGGCCCACCATTATAATCATTTCACATCCATCTGAGGGAATTTTAGTGTTCTTTGGTTCGAGTAAGGAGAAATCTTGAGTATCCACTGTTGGGTCAAATTCAAGTTTAATCCATTCTTCTTGTTTAACCCCTAGAAAATGTTCTTCTGGTGTATAAAAAGGAACTCCAAGATTTTTTGCAAATGATCTATCAACTAGTGAATGATCTTTACGACGTTTAGCTGTTCCTTTGCCGACTTCAGGCCGGCCAGCAGCATCACCCACAAAGAAACTTTGTTCACGTATAACTGCAATATTTTGATTATGTTCTTTTTCTAAACTTTCCCACATGCCGGGCAATGGTTTACGGTTGTAGCCATCAGAAGTAGCAACAAATACTTGCACGGGAACTTGTAGTTTGGCTATAATTTGTTTAATCTTAAGCTTAAACTCGTCAACATTTACTCTACCCTTCGCTATGCCACCCTGATTGGTAAAGAAACATAACTTAAAGCCATCCTCATAAAGAGACTTTAGTTTTATAGGTATCTCTGAATAATTTAACATCCAATCATCACTTGTTTTAGGAAACACATTACCAGATTTCGTTTTTATTATGGTGCCATCTATATCATACGAAGCGATTTTTGAGGAGGCCTTAACACCTTTACTAGTAAAAATTAACATTTTGCCATTTTCAACTAAATCCCAACGGTCTGCAATAGATTCTTTGATTTCCTCTTGATCGTTTTTTATTTGTTTACAACTTCCTTTTAGCTCTTTTCTTTTGCTTGTCATCAGACCTGGTGCTGGCTTAAACACAACCTCAAACGGATGTCTCCCATAAACAATCTCTAATATATCACCATGTTGTAGCTCGCATTCTGTGTGCTGTAAAGCCATTAAACCATTTATACCGCAAGGGTTTAAGCCATAAACTTTTAATTTTATATTAGCATCGTCTAAGTTAACGTATAGTTCCAACTGTTGTTTTGAGCACTTTGTATCTCTGATGCCAGTTTCTTTATTACGTCCCACTACATTTAGACCGGCTTGCAAGTGTATTACTTGGTGTTCGGGCTCTAATGGTTTTAACTGGCAAGCGCGCTTCATTATCTCACGTTTCAAAATTGAGTTGTAATTTAATATTAAGTATTTTTTCAATTAAGTGCCAAGGCGAATTTATAAATTTGCCTTGGTAAGTATTTAATACCAGGTGTTTATATGTATACTGTTGGCATCCCCAAATAAGATATACATTGTACTCAAATATGCAACTGTGTTTAATTATGTTGTAATTGTTTTATATATGTACCAATGTATTCGTTCAGTTTTTATGTAAAGAAAAGACATTTTGTTAGTCAGTTGTTGTACCGAGTCCGTTGTAACATGTTTATTCGTCTTAATGTACGCGTCTAATTATTTGGATTAAATAAATATATTTTAATTGAAACTACAAACTTTGTATTGTTACTCAGCCATCTTTAAAAACGTAACATATACATAGTGTTGCAAAAAAGTAGAAGGGTAAATCCTTTCTAAAGACATGAAAAAATAAATTTAGGGATGTAATGGAATCCAATTGTTGCCGGAATTTGATTTGAAACAAAAAACAAAATACTTAGTGTAATTGGATTGTGTAACACGATTTGGCGTAAAAGCAATAAATTATCGTTATATTATGAATAACACCATTTTGGTTTTCTGTTTGAACAATATTACAAATTATGATTCAAACATACCTATAACTGGAAGCAGTATATATTTTTGGTTTTCAAATCCTATTCTGACAGCAACTAATTGTGATTAAAATGAATTTCAGATAAATGCAACCATAATAACATATGCATCGTGAAGAATTACAAAAGGGTCAGCTACGAAAGGGTTTTTATAACGACAAGGTAAGCCATGGGAATGGTGAAAAAAGTTTTTTGTTTATTTATTATCTCTCTATTATAGCAAAACATGATCCTTCGAACGAAAAAATTATACATCTGTATTTAAACAAAGAATAAAATCATAAAATCACAATGTTTAATCTACCTAAAAAATAATAATAAATCATTATCCTACGTCAAGAAAAATGTATTAAATTAATAATTCCGTAAGTGGAAATATGTATGTTCAATTCCTTTTTAAAAAACGCATAATAAAGTTTGCAAGAACATTAATAAGTATATATTTCTAGGCTATATGGTGAGCAGCCCAATAAGATTTTTAAATTAGTGCTAATGTGCGCAGGGTTTTTACTAATTCTACTACTATTATCTACAACTCCGTTATAAAAGTCTCCATTTACCTGCTGATCATATTCTAGTATTTATTGTTATTAACAATTTTTAAAACATTTACATATGTACGTTCTATAAATCTAATAGAGTTTTTACCAGTTAAATCCTTTTTTTAACATGGCCTCCTTAGAACCTTTTGTTTTGAGAATTAAACCAGCCATGGATACGTTCCTGAGAAACGCCACCGTACAAAATCTATATAAATTAGAAAACGAATTGGCCCAATTCAATTGGACGCACATGAGTATATATAATGTGCAAATTCTGGTTCCATTAGTTTTAAAGTTAGATGAGCTCAGCAAGTTAGTTAAACATATTTAAGAAAATGTAATTATTTTTATATTCCAGTTGGCCTTAATATATTTTTTTAGTGATAATCAGGACTTACGTACCGGTTGCCTGAATTGCATTACATTGGTCACTTCAAAAGTATATTTAAAAGAATTGACAGCATTACGAACTATGCTCATTGTTGTTCTTAAACAAATGCGTGATTGTGATAAAGCTTTGACCAGTGCGAATTTAAGTGAAGAACTAAAATTGGCCACCGTACAGTGTATATCAGAATGCTTTAGGCGGTCAACATCGGATGTTTTGGAACGATTTTATACTAAGGATTCCGCTATGATTTTGGGACAAATTTTGTTGACCCTTGTAGAATTAGTTGAAAGAGAGAAATACAAAAAATTAATGTAAGTATGGATCAAATACATGTGAATATCATTAAGAAATAACAATCTTCCTAACAAAGTCACCTAAAGAGGCAAGATGGTGTAACACTAAAAAATTCAAAGTTTGTATTTTTATGATAATGGTTTTTTGCATAAAAAAAACACTGACAAAATTGTTAAGCCTAATGTGGACAATATTTTAGCTTACATTATTGCTTTTCTATAAAGTTATTAAAAACAGCGCACTTGTCAACAATGTTCAGAAATTAAATTCTTTCTCTCTGATTGTTATCCCTAGGACTAGGTGTAGTTTGTTTGAACGATCATTAAAAGCTAGAGTAGCTAAAATTGAACTTACTCTTCATTATAGTCTGGCGGGATACCGATCACCGTCATACGTCCAATACCATGTTTGCCAATGATAGATTCCCTATCACGTTTGTCGTCACCGATCGTTAAAGTCACCCATCAAAATTTTTATTTCACCTTTGTTAATGGAGATCAAAAGTTTAAGTATTATACAAAAAACATTTATATTTGTATGTAGCACATGCCTTTTGGGTAATATGAAAATTATACAAATTGGTCTAGAATCGAAAAAGATATAGAAGAAAAACTATATGCAATATTAATACCTTTCGGGCATGTTAATACACTTCTTTTTACATATCTACACGTGGTGAAGGGTATATAAGTTTTGGAACAGCCGAATATAATAGCGTAGGGAAGGTCGGGAGAAGGAGCCTCGAAGGGTATCGTGTCCCGTAGTACATACTCTTTAGGCAGCGAGTCGGCTTGTTGTGATGGGAAAAAGAAGAAAAATGGGGTAAAAGAGGAGAAAATCAGGAAGAGAAAGATCGAGATGTGTTCTAGTAAGTTAGAGTGTCCCGTCAGTACACCAATCAACCTACTCAGTTCCGGAAATATTTCCAAAAGTTTGATACCACATGCAATTCTAAGTGACCAATGGGGGCTACAAAAACTTGATTTCAACCAACACACTGGCAGACGGAAGTGGCTAAATCGACTTCCCTATCTACAAGGATCCAAAATATATAGAAATAAGAAACGGAATGACAAAACATTTACATATTTTTAAGATATTTCACTAATTAATAATTTTTTTTTATTACAGTTTATCTTCTTTGGAATGCTTAATGACTGTTTTTTATGTGCATGATGAAGCCGATCGCTTGGATATTGTTTTGCGCAATCAGGTGGCTAATACAATTTTTATTTTTCTACCGAAAATTGTTACAGTCTTATATCAATTATCCGTTGCTGATGATACAGTGGGCGAAACTATTAAAATTGTAAGAATGTTTGGCAACAAATTTAATTACTTTTTCTATAAACTTTTGGCTTTTCTTTTTAAAGTCTTCTATTAAAGCATTAGGTCGCATATTATGTGTTATATATGAAGAAACTACCGAAAATTCAATACATGCAAAGTACAATGTGGATGCATTTAAGAAGCTACTTAGTGAAAGTCTAAAACATACTAATTATGGCAATGACAACGATTTATTAGCTTTTAAAAAGAATCGTGAGCACTTAGAACAACGCATGAAAAAACTGCAAGAAGATGGACGCACTCAACAGTGGATTCAGGCTACATCAAAAAAGTTATGTGTTATCTTTACGCAAACAAGTAAATTGAGGTCACATGACTCAACAAAAATACGCAAAGAATATGCTGAAATGTGTTGTCTTCTAATAGAGAAGTGTTTGCATAATCTTAAGGAGAATTTCGTGTTTATGTTGGAAACTGTTATTGTTTTCTCGGAAGATGACGATGTACATATACACAATCTTTGCTGTAAATGTATAGATCAATTGCAAAATAATCACTCACACGTAGAAATATTTGATGAAAGTTCTGAACTTTTGCTAGATGAACATCTTACTAAATTACCACGAATCATTGCCCGTTGTGATGATGCCGAACAGTATGCAGAATTTACATTTTTAAAGGGATTTTTTAGATCATTAAGTGCCAAAAAGTTGCAATTGTTACTTGCAATTCCTCATAATTTAGAAATGATTTGTATGTGTTTAATATCAGCTTTAGATCTGCAAACATCAGCCGATTTACTAATAGAAGAATATTCATTAAGAGAAGTTGATGTAGAGGGCGACTATTTAGAAAGTTTTAAATTACCTTGGCGAAAATTCAAAAACTTAAGTTCTGAGCGCAGTGCAAAGTGTTTAAAAGACATTTGTTGTATTCTGGGTAGAACGCCAGAGTTAAATCACATTATTGTGAGCTATCTTCTGGAAATGCTGCGGCAGCAGAATGAGGCCATAAATGAAATTCTTTTAATACTGTTGTGGCTGGTAACAGCTAGAGAAGTAAAACACTTTCAATGTAAAAATTTTAATTTAGTTAAGCAATTACTTGATGAGTTATTAGATGACAAACATTGGCATTTGGCTTTGGAACCGGATAAGATTACACAGCTTAAAGTTAATAGAGTAAGTAGAGTTTAAAATCCATACAAAAATTAGCCAATTTGTTGTAAATATTTTTCTTTTATTTTTATTAAAAATGTTTACCAAATACTGTACATAAAATTGTTTCGTTTGCACGAAAATTAAAAATTTAGTCCGAAACGAAAATAGCAGAATTTTTAAAAGAGCTGTTCATAGCTGTTCGTCAATGTTTCGACACTAACGAAATTTTAATTCAAATTGTAAATCACTACTGCCTGTTCTGCAGTTCATGTGTGTCAACTGCAAACATTAAAGAAATTCATGTCATCATTATTCAGAAAAAAATGCTTACTTTCGCTTTTGCACTACCTCTTACCAAATTTCTTGTACAAAAATCAAGCGTAAAGTTGAAAAAAATTACAATAACAGTCAACTGATAATTTAAGTTAACTGTAAATGTAATGTGTTTGGTTAAATCAAAAATACATACACATGTATGTATGTACATAAATTTTTGATCTTGTGTATTATTTAAAATGTTTGTTTGTCAAAATAGATCACATTACATGATTGTTCTGTAAACAAATACAGTCTCAAGCATGGTATAACTACACAGTATAGTGTAGTTGTATCACGGTCTCAAGTGTAAAAAAATATAAAGCTTTTAAATTCGAATTTTCGTATTATTAAAATTTACTTAATATAAAAACATTTTAAAAATTTCACAATTTCGTAATTTCAAATAGGTTTCGATTTAACTATGTACATATACATATATGATGTATTGAAGAATTAAATATTCATAAAATCTTTTCAGCTTATATATTTCTAGGACCATGAAAGAAACTTTCTTTGATTCGCAAGCTTTTGAGAAAAGTTAACTATATAAATAGAAATTAGAAAGCAATTTTCAACTGCATCCATTTTTTTACAAATAATAAATTAAAACCAAATTTGTTATTTCATAAATCAAGATTTATTTATTTATTTTATTTTTATTAAATTTCCCTATTTCTTTGAGCATAAAAGAACAATATGATTTATTTTAGCATACAGATTGGTTCATTGATAATACTCCAGGACTGTATGAATCTGCTGTCGAAATACGAACACAAGACTATGATTCCGATGACGAAACTGAAGGTAAATGTTATACTTGTGTTTACAAAGCATTTCTATAAATCATTTTTTTTTTACAAACTATTAAGTAAATAATCCTTTTACTCCTGTATGGAGCATAGGGCCGTAAAGTTAAACATATACATTAGGTTGGGTCAATTTTTTCATCAAAAATCGTATAGAAAAATCGTAATCTACGCGAAATTCTAAGAAAAATTTCCCAAGAAACCATGGGTCTGTAATCAAATCTTATCCCACGCAAATCGAACTAAAGATTTTCTGCTTCCATTAATAAAATAAAATATTCTGTTTTTCTTTCGAAGAAATTTTAAAATACGTTACACTTAATTCCGTTGATTTAATACGGTTTGAAATTAAAAAACAATTAAAATTATTTTTCACGATTTTATTCCATTTAGCACGATTTAAAATCTTTTGGGCTTAAATTTTTTTTTTGTAAAATTTAATTTTTGCGAAATATGTTCATATCACAAATTTAGGGAATATCCTTCTTGTGGTACAATCAAATTGACTGGTCAGAGCAATTATTCCAGCGATGATAGTGATTTTATACGCATTCGAACCAAGCGAATGCGAATAACTGACAATGACAGCAATTAAAATTATGTTCCTGTATTTATCATTATCATTTTAATTTTTTTTAGCTTTGAAAGTGTTTTTATTAAAGTTCCCACATTATTTTTTCTAATAAGTAAGTTAAATACTTTGATGATATTTCATCAAAAACTAAAAATACTGATTAAATAGTGCTGATGATGAAACTGTAAGTTAAAATTAAAAGAAAACAAAAGCGACTTGAGCGACCTTAATTAAAAAATTAAGCAATTTTTTTTTTGACATAAGGCAAAATCAGATTTGTAGCAAGGCGAATATATATCAGGTGGCCTCAGTTAAT
>NDXZ01058679.1:0-17088 GCA_003055125.1 Paykullia maculata | reverse complement strand
TCAAAATTTGACCCTTCGGATCAAAAGTCGGGGCATCAAAATACATTTTAGAGGTATGATTCCTTCGGCAAAGTTTCTTTTTTTGATCCCTAGAATACGAGTTTCCTTGTAATTTGTGCGATTTTTTAATCGACCCGCCCTAATATACACGCATACATACATACACATCACATACAGGTCAAATTGATACTTAAGTATCTCAGCGGTAATGCTGAATTCTTTAAGGTTTTATATAATCTTTTTCTAAATGCTTTTTGTAGAATTTAGTTACGTTTTTTTGTATTAAGATATGTATTTTATCAGATTTTTTATACTTTTTTTAATATTTTTATTACTGGCCTCGTTTAGTTGACATCAAAACCAGCCCCAAAGGTTTATGGCTAAAATATATGTAGTTTATATTTATGTACATTTAACATTAAGCTTTCTTGTTAATGTTAATTTACATTTAAAAACTCCAATACTGTTTAAGTTTTGTGAACGAACAGAGATAGTTTTGATAAAACTATATGTGTATGTATGTATGTACTTTACTTACATAAAATATGTGTAAATGTGTGCGTTTACCCTCTTTTAAACTTTGAGAGCCACCCCACTAATGCAATCACAGCTATTTAGTGATGAACACTAAAGCTTCAATTAGTTGTTTTACTATAGTCTTTTTAGAGTTGATGGCGGAATGGTTGGATAATTGCTTGTTTTCTTTGCCTGAATAACTGACTGTATGTATCTCGTATAAGTTATTCTGGTTTGTATACGCTACGAACCAGTCCACAAACGTTGCGATAAATGTAAAGAACTTGAACAATTGAGGCGCGGACAAAATTCAAGAAAATACATAAAAATAAAATAACAATAATTTATTAAAAAAATAAAAACAAAATAAAAATTTTAATATTAAATTTACAATTTGATGTGAAAAAAAACACCGACGAAATATAAAATTAAATTAAAGCAAATCATAAAATCCTTGCACAGACTAATTTAGATGGTGGATAAAAAAAAAAAGAAATTCTGCATTAAAAAATAAAAAAGTACAGATTTGCCGGTATTGTTAAAGAGTTTTCGTATTGGGGTAGGTTAGTGTTTGTACTTACACATTGCATTTAGTTTTTGTATGTTGCAAGTTAGTAGTAGCAGCAGCAGCAGCATCTCTCGGCAGCCACAATACACAAGTAAACAACAACATGCAATATTATAAATAATAAGTTTCTCATAATATTTCTATGCATTTGTATATATGAACGAACGAACGTATGTATGTTTAAGGGTGTCAACGTATAGATACTTGCAACATTTCCATTAATTCATATATTTTTCTTATATATATGTAAGTATGTTTGTACATTTGTAAAAACAAACTGCAGTTTTCCCTAGAGAAATTCAGATAAACAAACACATACACATTTCAATACAATTGCATATGGAAAGGCACAAACTTCAAACGAAAAGACAAGTTCTAAAGCTAAAGGTGTAATTAAAAGAGTGTCAAAATTATAAAAAAAAAACAGAAAAACTAGAAACCGGAAGAGTGCATTTTCCAGCAAACAAAAATAAAATAAAAAAATCTCAACTCCAGTAATTATAAAAATATTAAAAAATGGATTTTTTTCCAACTGCTTTAATATATTTAGTGCCCTTTAAAAATTAAAGAAAAAATAAATTTATATTTTTACATTTAAACAAAATATAATAATTTTAACAACAAACAATATTTAACTTCGAAAGCGATAAAGATTATAATTCAATCGTATATACAGATATACAAGTTGCCGCCCTTTTCTATATTTTGCACCTCCACCCACCGTTGTCTTTTGAAAGTAATAAAAAACGAAGCATCCTTAAAAACCTATTACCAAAATAATTCGTAAATTGAGGGTAAGTTCTTTTCATTAAATTTAAGAAAAATACATGCTTTTTTTTTATAAATATTTAGAGTTTTATCAAAAATTGTGTTTGTATTTGATTGCAGCTTTGCCAAATTAATATGTTTCGTCGTGTTTATTTGCTTTATAAAATTTTTGTTAATTTCATATTATTTTTACTATTTTATACAAAAAGCTTTTTTGTTTAATTTGCCAGTTTGTAATTTGTTAAAAAATTTAAAATTTTTTCTCCATATCATAAACTTTTAATAGATTTTCTTTGTATAAAAAACATTTTTAATTGTAAGAAATTTTAGATAAATTTTTTATTTTATTAAAACCAACCTCATAAAAAATTTAACAGATTTATAAAAACAACAATAAAAGTTAACTGATTAGTTGCAGACACCCTGTTAAATTCATCTTGTTTGTGGCTTAAAATTTAAAAAAAAAAATTGTGTCCAAACAAAAACTGTACAAAATTGAAAGCTACAATTTAGCAAATCATAAAAAATAACAATATTAATCCAATTAAACAGAGGTGGCATCTCTGATATTTTTTTTGTCTCTTTACTGTACATCCGCCAAGCATTTGAGAGAGTATGTGTGTTTGATTTGCTTTACATTGAATAAAATAAACGAATGTCCAATAGATTTCCTGGGAATGTAACATATGCCAATGTAGTGGTAATTAGTTTTAACACACTAAAACCTAAACAAAAAAACAGAACTGTTAATATAAAGTTGTGTAAAAGTATGTATAAAATTGCAGGGATATGAAAGTTAATGCGATCATTTGTTTTGTTACTAATTTGATGTAAAAAAGTTCTTTGAGTTCTTTGGAAACTGCAAAATTTTCGTGATCTTGTTTTACTTATATATTTGTTAAAAAAATTTATAAAATAATGATTACATTTTTACTTAAAAAATCTTAGAGTGCAAGATTTGACTTGAATCTTGGATCCCATTACAAAGTTATTAAAAAATTGGTATTTTTCTTTGGTAAAACTATTAACTGTTAAAGATTATTTAGACAATTTTTTTTAATAAAAATTTTTATTTAGAGAATTTTTTTTATTTTTTATAAAGAGATTTTTTTTTAAATTTATGAAACCAACAATTAATTTTTTTTTAAGAAAACTTACAGCAGTTTTGCGTTGATAGATAATTTTTCGTTGTTTCTGGTCATATTTAACTTATAAACAATTTAAAAAATTAAACAGTTTTTTAAAAACAAAATGTTCGTAAAACTTTATTTTTAAAAACTTTTATAAGAATAATTATTGAAGATTTTTAATTAATACAATATTAATATGATAAAAAAAATATCAAAGTCAAAGAAAAAATTTGTATATTCGAGGAATTTATAAACTTTATTAAAAACTTTGAATTAAAAATATTTTGGAGAATATTTTAAGTTATTAAGTTTTACCATAAATACAATTTTAAAAGGTTTTGTTAATATAAAGACTATGAATATTAAAATTTTAATTTTTTATTTGAAAAATTAATTAGGTTGCATTTCTTACATATATTTTTTGCCAAATGTTAAAACACACAGTTCTTACAAAAACAAAGGAAACTCAATTAAAAAAATCACAATTCAGGTAGTCAACTTTAGTCAACTACATGTGTGTCTAAGCTTAAAAATTTTTCAACAATATTACGAAAACCTAATTCCTTCTTTTTTTATGTTCCAAATTTCAAATAAATCTGAATGATAGTTAAGATGTTATATTTATTTTAACTTGCTTAAATTGGCATCTAGTACTTTGCACACATTGATTTTCAATCACACATACGCACGCATTCTGTTTGCAGAGGAACACAAGTTTGTTGTTGAAATGTTTCTAGCAAAAATTTTTATGGAAAAATTTTCAAAAGGTTCTTTTATAACTAAACCGATTTTTGGCACAAAATTACATCGCTCAGTTATCAATATAGGTACATATTGGGTGAATTTAATTTATTTCGTTCAATAGTTTTTTGATTAATTTGTAAAATAATGTCTGTTTTGTTATTTAAAGCATTTGTCCGTACACAATTTTTGTTCAGACACAATGAGTGAATTCAGCTTATGTTATTACTTTATGTTATTACGTTCTGTAATTTTAAAATTATTTTATAACGTTTGAAAATTTTTTTAATTCTTTCGAACGACGTTTTACTTCAACATTAAACTGCGTTAAGATATTATAACGAGTTTAGATAAATTTTATTTTATTCAGCTTAATAGATGAACCGTAAGAATGTTTTTTTTTCTAGACAAAAAGACATAGCTAAATCGACTTAGTTGGATATCTGATAAATATTTCTTTACGTTACACACGGAATGGCAAACTTTATCTGAAGTTACCAGTATTAAAGAAAAAAAAAAACAAAAAATATTTTATATTAACTTTATAGCCGAAAAAGTGCAATTTTAAATATTTTCTGGTAAACAAATTTCTATTTCCCATCCCTGATATAAAGTGGTTGTCTTGAATTAGGACTAAAAAATTAAGTTAATATAATCACTTGTTTTGACAAGTTATTATGTATTATAAATATGATTTAATTTGGCATAATTCTTTTTAGTTTCAAATTTCAAGTTAAGTTTTTAATTATAATTATTTACTTGCACTTTTTTCTTACCTCAACATATAAACTCAATTCATTCGTTTGCCATTTTTTTTTTGTTTTGTTTAAATCGATTCTCTTTAATTAAACCGCAATTTTTCGCCAATTTAATTATTAGCTTTGCATTTGTTAAATTTTCTAGGTAATAAATGAATTTTGACTCTGTCGTGATTTTTTTATTTTTTTTTGTAATTTCCAATTAATTTTTCCTGCTGACAGAGATATTTTAAAATTGTGTGCGTTATTTGTTGTTGTTGTTGCAAAAAGAAAAGAAAAAATGCTGCATGTTTAAAAACTTTAACGCAACACACGATAAAAAAAATCAACATTGTAGTATATTTTTATTAATATGTGTGTACATACATATGTTTATAAGTATAATTTTTTATATATAAAACGTACGAATCGAGTTAGTCGTCAATGCATGCATGGGTGAGGTCAATAAACGAAATATACTGCTTGAAACACAAACAACAAAACAAAATGCGATAATAAAAAAAACAAATGAATTAAGGCAAGTGTTCATATGTAATTAGGAGTACTAGTGGTCAAAATTTGACCGTATTCTTTCTTTTTTATTTCTACCAAAATAAATACAATTAAATCAACTTTGCCATCCGTGTTTTAAACTATTTAACTATTTTTTTTTTATATTCTTCACCACAGGTGACAAGGGTGAAATAATTGATCACAAAGTTTCGTGACGAACGCTACAAAAAGTGAAAGTAACTTTTAAGTTGGAGTGTGTTTTCGTAATTTTTTAGCAAATTTTGCATAATAAAACACAAAAAACCTAAATCCTTAAAGAAAGATGAATATAAGAGAAATCTAAACTAATTTAATTGGAGTCAAAAAATGTTGTAGGTTTCTTATTAACAGCCGTGAACACTTTGTGACGCACGTTACATTTTTTCCAGTAGAGTAATTCCATGTTATTTTTACCAGATGGTTTCCGTTTTTTTGATAAAATTTTGTGAATGTACATATGTAGTAATGCACGTATATATTGAAAACGGTTTTTTTTTAATTTTAATAAATAGGGGCAACCCTGTAGCTTTAAATTATTGAAAATATTGCTGTGCAGGCTTCATTGAAAAGGTCATAATTTTTGTTGTGTTTGAGATTTAAAAAAAATTTATTTTTGATTACAGCTGGAAAGACTTCAAGGTTTAAGAAATTTAATTAAAAAATGTTTATTCTACTCACAATATAAAAAAACCTTATTTTACGTGACGAACGCTATAACGCATGAACCTGTCACACCTAATTTTAATGTTTCCAAAATAGTAAACAAAAAAAGTTTTCAATCATATAATGATTCTCACAACCATATAATGATTCTCGCAACCATAATATGATCATGGTATTAACGTAAAATATGACTACAACCATATTATAATTGTGGCAATCATAAAGTGATTGCAGTAATCATAGAATTTCAAAATTGTCTGTGATCATATTACGAGACACTCCTAATATAAAAACGGACAGGACCAAAGCAGGATGCTGTGCATCTCTAATAGAAAAGGAACACATTTGGTTTTAATGGAAAATTATTAATTTATCGACTTCAAACCTTATACGGGTCACTTTGACATACATTTCTTTTTTTGGCCAAAAATAGCCTGGGGCCATTGCAACCTCCATACAAAGGAAGAGTTAAATTTCATAAGCTTCTACTTATATAACATTTTTACATGCATGTCACGACAATTATTTAACGTAAACTTTAATTCAATAATATTTTTATGGGTCTCTAAGTGTATAAATATAACAGTTGTCATCAATAAAACAATATCACGTATAATTAAATATTTACATGGTGTGAGGTATCTTTATAGTTGGAATTTTTAAATATAATTACATATTGAAGTGTGTTAAGTCAAATATAAAATGTACCCATAATTAAAAACACATGAGGCAAAATTAATCAAATTGTTAATTGTTTAATGTTTACAGAAAAAGTGTGCTCTTGGCTCATTTATTTGTCTTGAATTGTTCAAACATATTCGGTTGGGAAGTTACTGAAATAGTACAACACTAGTTTACTAACATTTTTGCTTAATATAAATTAATTATGAAAGTCGCTTTAGCCTAAAAAACATAGGACATCTAAGGGTTAAAGTAAAAACAAATTACTACATATTTAGACGTGTCTAATGCAATTGTTAAACTAAAAGCCAAAATGTCTTTTATACATTTAGTTCACTTATGCGGTCATATTATTTAGCCTATTATTTACATCGTATAAGGAAATAATAGTATTTGTTGTGGTTAATGTTTTTGGCTTGATTCTTACAGGTATGTAGGTACATACATACACACCCATTTATACAAACATACATATGGATTAAATTAGTGGTGGTGTTGGTTGGTGTGGTAGAGGGAGAAATATGCGTACGATTAGGCAAACAAAATTATCCAAACAAATCAACTTTAAAATAAATATTTATTTTCCGTTTTGGCTTGTTGCATTTGCCAACAACAGCAACAAACTTTATGTGCAATGTGTCTGATTGCAAAAAATTCGCTGTTTGTTACCTTGTACTGGAGGTGGTCCAATGGTCTTTATTGCCAAAAATACAAAGAAAAAAAAAAGAGAAAAAACAAAACATTAAAATAATTGTTTAAATTTAATTTACTTAATTCGTTTCGTTTACAATTATGTAAATATTTTAGCGTGTCATCTATCAATATATTCATTTCTTTGTTTTTAATTTCATTTCTACTCAAGATTGGTGTTGTACATGAAATTGTATTTAATTATATTACACTTCGTTGCGCGGCTATAAATACATTTAAAGTTTGCTTAAATGCTATTTAAGAAGTGAAACAGTTTAATTTGTATGTAAAGGGAGTTTTTAGAAACACTAAACTAAAGCACCGAATAATGTTTTTAATATTCCAGAAATTGGACTTTATTTCACTGATAACTTTATGGCCCTGTAATTAAAGATGACTTGAGACGCGTACATGGCATAACCTTGCGGTACAATTTTAACACACTATTTGCAATAAATTAGTCTATATTAAAGCAATAACTGATGGTGGTTATCAACAATTTATATCAGCTTAATCACTGGAAAATTTTTTTTTTTAATTCCAATTTTCACTCACCAAAAGAACTGTGTGAAGGAGGATGGCGTGGCTTCAATTTCTGCACACATTGAATCTTCTTAACTTATCGATCGAACGATCTACAATTTCTTTAACTTATCGCTCTGATGGATGGTTATGGGAACTGTAAAATGCACGTAATGCAAAAATTGTTTTTGCGAGCAATCAGGGAATGTTTGTTCTAGTTCAAAGCAAATATTTGGCCAACATACATGATTACCAAACCTACATAGTAATGGAACGCAAGTAAATAACTTGGATACCTGGCCATTACAGGGTAATCAGAAATTAACGAGCGAATAATCTGACGATTAAAACTAGAAAACTTTAGGCAGTCGACCTAAAGAACCCGAAGCCCTTTTTAGTTGGCTTGTAAGTGCGGTTCTAAAAAATGAAAGTGTATAACTTTTTGAAGGCGGGAAATATTTTCTTAGCTTTTTAAAGAGTCTACTTTATTATTAAATAATTGAACTTAGTCTCTTTATTGTGTCGCTAAGAAAATGTCATTGATTCGTTTTTTCTAATGGACCTTAGATATGAACCACGTGACGTTTTTCAAAAAATTTTAAAAACAGTAATGTGTATGTACATTATATAATAAAAAAAAATTATATACATCTAAAACGTTATATGTAATTATAGCTATGAAACACTAACAAAATATGAACAGATTTGCTGTCTTAAATTATAATAATTGTAATAATGTAACGCACTGTACAAAAATAATTACAACAACAAACCAAATCTTTCTGATATAAACAGAAGAACAAGTCTTTATGTCTTATAATTAATACCTACATATATGGTGGTTTTTGTTAAAGTTTAATTATAGAAAAAATGGGCGTGTTTGTTGTACAAATACATAAGTACATACATACACGCATACACAAACATATGTGTGTACATACATTAAACATACATGCATGATGGTATACACACATATGTACAAACGTTTTTAAATATTTATAATGTAACTTCATCGAAAAATACGTAAGTATGTACATTTTTTTTTATATTTAATAATTTCATGATAAAAAAAAAATACTGTCAAAAGTGGACAATAAACAATATAGACTGCTTTAATCTGATATATACGTGAAATCCTTAATACCCACTGTAAGGAATGTGTGTGAATTGATTTGTTTAATAAGTCGCAAGTTTAGTGAAGGGAGGATACAAATGTGAATAGTTCAAATGTAATCACAAAATGGGCATTTATTAATGAAATTACAATCAATTTGATAAAAAAAAACCTTATTTTACTGTCATTACATACATAATCAAAATAGGCAAAGTTCAGTGACCTATTACAGTGTTTCTGTGTCAATGTTCTTTATATAAAGTGTGTTTCAGGTAGAAGAGCTGGCCATGTGACAATTTTTGGGTCAGTAATCATTTCTTAACAAATCCTCCTATTTGCGGTATATTAGACCAGTAACAGGTACTTTTTTGCAAAATACAATAAACAAATTAAAAAAATATAGTAAAACTACTGCATATGTGCTAATGCTCCTAACAGGAGTAAAAGGATTTATATATATATGTGCCAAGAAAGCCGTACAAGTCATTTGCGCTACTTACTATTTTATACAAAACCCTGTCCTATGCACTTAAGCTTTTGAGCTTATAATAAAAAAAAAAGGATGAACATGTTCAGTAGATGTTTTATACAAATGCATGCAAGGCGAAGGATGTACCTAAGATTATCCTTTGCTACAATTTCCTTAACCATCCGTTAACCAATAACCAAGTTCCCAATGTCTTGCCAAAAAGTTTTGGTCCAACTATGCGTTAATATATTGAAAAATATTATGAGACCACATCGCACATTAAATACAAAAGGAGCAGAATTCACCTGAGAAGGCTTAAAACAAATTTGTAAAACAGACTGAAATGAAAATTTTTTTTTTGCTTTTTATAAAGAAAGAATCGTCCAAAAAAATATAATAAAAACAAGTTTGGATTCCAATAATATTATTAAGTGCAAATCAAAAAATATTAAAAAGTCTTCCCGTTTCTTAAAAAAAACCCGTAGCAGGTAGAATTTTTTTAAACAAGATACAGAATGTTTAAGAAATTTTGTCAATGCAGAAATTATATTTAGGTCAATAGGTGGGCTTAGTAAATTTAATTTTTTGATTTATATTTTTGATTCAAATATCGCTTAAATTGATTGCTACAATTTTGTTAAAAAGTACACGGTTTACTTGACGATGTGTATCGCTTTATTGCTTTTTGTCAACTCAAAGCGCATTGACATTTGACGCCATTTGAAAAACTAAGGCACATTCTCATTATGGCATTTCTGTTGAGAACCCTTGTACAAATATACCAAAAACATAAAAAAAATAAATAAACAACATTTTTAAAATAGTGCGACTTCTTTTAACCGATTTTTTTTTCTCTTAAAAAGCTTTTATGGTTATTTTTTTCAAAAATTCTTGGTGATAACCCTGGCGTTAACGCTTTTGGGTAAAGTTGGGAGCCCGCATGAGCCCAGTGAAGAGACAAAATAAAATACAGTATGACCTCTTTAAGCCGGACAGATACAGTTTCAGCTACTGTCCGGATTAGTGGATCGTCCGGACTACAGTTCAAATAAAATTTTAAACGCAATACATACATATGCGTGCATACATATATGGTTCATTTCATGTCAAGTTAACCAACTTTTGAAACCAATGTCTTCCGATCTGGATGAAAAAAAATATATTAAAAAACATGTTTATTTAAAAATAATTGTTTTGGAAAGATTGAAGAAATAGCTATCTAAACTATTTTGGATAAATTTTGCTAAGAGCAATAGGTAATACGTTACATGGATAAGAAAAATCACCTGTTTGGCCGCCAAAAGATCAAGTTTTAACCCCCTCTAACTCAGCGAGTTATTGACCGATCTTGTTGAAAAATTGTGTCTAAGCTACTATCCAACAATCCCGATCGGAAGACATCGGTTTCGGAAAGCGTTCACTGCTATTCGATTACACTGTACTGTATAAAAGAATAATCATAAAGTCTATTTTATTTAAAGAACTCATGTTTAAATCTTTACACATGAAAAATAATTTTAAAATAAAGTATCTTACAAAAATATGAACATGGTTGTTAGTTTATCCTCAAAAATACTAAATAGAACAAATTTTATCATGTTACTCAAAACTTTTTACACAAATTAAGACTGACGGTGATGTATGTGTGTATGTACAAGTACTTGTTAAAATAATGTATGTATGGACAACGTTACACGAAAAACACGCAGTCGTAAAAAAAGAGGAGGGGAAAACATTAGGAAAACGTAGAATTATTTCCACTAGAAAAACACACAAAAAAAATTGTTAATAGAAATATTTTGCTGCGATCCTGCTGAATTATGCATGCAAAAAAATCTGTGTGCAGTAAATAGTTTTTATGAATGAAGCTTAGGCATATTAAGGGGGCTTAGTTCTTCCACCAAGCACTTAATATATTTTTATTTTTTCTAACTTTTTTCAACTACATATATATATTTTTTCGTTTGTTCTTAGGATAAAAATTAAAAAGCTTAAGACTTGTAAACAGGAAAAATGTTGTAAGTGACCAAATTCAACCATATTACACCCTACAGGATAATACATACATACAGTAGTTAGCCCAATAAAGTCGACATACAGCTATATATAAAAGCAATTAAGAGAAATTTAATTAAAAATTTAAAGTATTTTTTATTATGGGATATTACACCAAATAGTTAAGTATATAAAACAGTAAAAAAATTGTTAAGGTTGTTAATTTTTATTCAACAATTTTCATAAAACAAAGTCTGAAATAAACTGTATGAAACTGTATGTAGACTTTATTAGGCTACTGTACATATATAATTTATGTAACTGTTTATGCTAAATTTTAACTAGATTTCAACGTTGGAACACAAGCAAAAGTGTTTCATAGAAATATATTAAGAATTGTGGTTTGTACTATATATATATTGTGTGGTTGTAATATATTGGCGGACCGACATCGTTTATTCGACTACCAAAGTGATTATAGGTCGATCAATTTATATGGTACCCTTGCCATCTGTTCTGTTATAGAGAATGAAAACACATGAGATAGAAAAAAGTTTTTTTAAATTTTTGCTAAAATGACTTTTTCATTCTTTATATAAACATTTTCTCTTTGTTTTTTTTTTTATTTTGCAGATACTTAACTTACTACTTCTGGCTACAGCAGTTAAAGTTTAACATTAAATTTTAATAAAAATTAGTTGAATGAAAATGGACACAAATTCAGTGAGTCCTTTGCCTGATGCCCCTCTGGCCATGATGGAAAATGAAAAAACACCACCGGATACACCCTCGACCAATGATATGCCACCACCGCCTGATGAAAAGTAAGTCAATGTCTACACAAATATTTGCGTTGGATTTATTCATAAAAATATTAAAGAAATTATTCAATTTCCTTTTTAATTTGATTCCCTGTAGAGGTTGTTTAACCTAAATGACAATAAATGGAATATTTATTTGTCTAAATGAATTTTTACTTGCTGTGGCAAATTATAATTTTTTCCCATTTTCATAATAAATAAATTGTTAAATCGCTTCAAATAACTAAGGAATTAAGCTACATATGTATAGTTTATGACAGTGTTGCCGATTTTGTAAATATTCTACCAATAGAATATTTTCATCAATTTGCTTTAAATATAATTCATAAAGGAAAATATAATCCATTTTATTTTTTAATACTATGTCAACACTAATTACTAAGAAATTTCTTATTGCCTTTTCTGTTTTAAAGATACGAACTTATGATAATTTTGTGTATTTTAAAAGATTTGTTTGCTTAAGTTTTTTGTGTTTGTTAAAATCTTGCTGTGATGTGAATAAAAATTTGCACCTAAATTGCAGTAAAAATCTTATCAACAATTTATTTTATTATTATTTCTTTTTGCAAATATGTACTACTTAGTGGAGACAACGTTGATAAGATTATTCAAAATAATTTATAAGATGATTTAAGAAAAAAACAGAATCCGTTTAAATTGTGTAAACAAATTTAGAGAGAAAAATTATTTGTTGTTACTTAGAGATTTCATTACTATTTAGAAATAATTTTTAACAGAATTGAAATTTTCTTTTAATTAGGAAAGGGCACCTACATACTTATAACAATTAGTAATTGGAATTAAAAAATTTTTTTTTTTTGTTTGGCAAAAAATGACTTTAACAAGTGCCAATATTATCAACAGTTTTAATAACAGATATTTGCAATTATAGGGAAATATACTAATAAGCGATTTTTGCAAAGTTTAACGAACAAAAGTTCTATCCGTTCAAAAATATAACTTGGTTATGAGATGTCATGACGCATTTACACACTTTGCAATAATTAATAGGTACCGTCTGCCTTACTGGCATATGTTTTTAATGACTTTTAATGAATGATAAGATTATGAGATAATACATAATATCTTATTTAACAGATATCTTTTAGAAATATCTATTACTAATATCGATTTCTATGAGTTCCTCTTACTTCTTTTTATATAAAATGTATATCTTAAAAATATGTTTCTACAGTTTTTCGAAATTTCCTAACATAAAATGAAAAATTGAATTCAAATTAATTTAAATCGAAATTAAGTCGTTCGTAGGAATCAGCAACGTAAAACAACAAAAGTGCCAAAATAGCATGAAATGTAACTCATTGAAAAGACGCTGTGCTACAAATTCCACTTACGACAGCCAGTAGTGCCATAATCGTTTTATTATCCCGCTGGTAGACGTCCCCAAAAAGTTTCATGCCTGAAAACAACATATTAGTTACAAAAAAGTTAATGACGTTTTTCTTTCTAATAAAAGAGGTTTCCCTTTTTCTGCCCTTTTGTTTATTTAAATACTTTTTTTGTGCAGAAAATTTGGTACCAAAACAAAAGATCAGTACAATATAAAGTTCTCTATTTTTGCAATTTAATGAATATTTTGCCATAATAACTATATGTAAATGTTATTTTTATACCCTTCACTAGAGATGACATATTCTGAATCCTTACACCGCGTTACAAAAACAAGCTTTTGTTATGTCCTATGAACCAAATATACTTTTTTGGAAAGGGGAGAAAAAAATAAAAATACACGTATATCGGCGATTTTCATGTACACGTCAGAACTTTTTTTTTATTTTAAAATATTTAAAAAAAAAATTCAGGAAAATCTGAGAATTGATAAAAATCTTTTTTTTTTTTAATTTGACGTGATACAGACATTTCCACGAGTCTGCCTGCAAAAATTCAGCTCGATTGGATCACGGAAAAAGGGTTAAAAATCGATCCAAAGTCTTTCACACAGGCGGACAGTAAGAAGGTTTAAAGCTTGTAGTGTCCGTCTGTTTGGCCCAGAATTAGAAAAGATATGGGCTAA
Source organism: Paykullia maculata (assembly GCA_003055125.1). Classification (NCBI taxonomy): domain Eukaryota; kingdom Metazoa; phylum Arthropoda; class Insecta; order Diptera; family Rhinophoridae; genus Paykullia; species Paykullia maculata. The sequence continues at coordinate 3,086 of NDXZ01058679.1, read as the reverse complement.
ACCTATATGGACTAACTAAAGTTAATATTATAAAAAAGTCAAGTTTTCTAAGCCTTTAAATACCTTTATTATTATTAAAAAAATCTTTGTAGTTTTAATAATAATCAAATATTTTATATTAAAAAAGCTAACTACTTTTTAACATACTACTGTACAGACCTGGAGCTGCAGAAATAAAGAGATTTCAGTTGGCGTTTAACAGAAGAAATTTAGTTTTTTAATTGCTTAATTGAAACTGATTCAAACTTAAGACTTTTGGTGTCAATAACTTGAAACGTCTAAACGTGTAATATTATTAAATTAAGCAGGACCTCGTTTTTGTTTTTTAATGACTGCTTGACAAGGAGCGCTATTTCGTTAGCAACAAAACGCATTTAAGGCCTCAGGCGGAAAATTCTATTGAATTTAAATGATTCATTTATTAAGAGCTGATTTTTTTTTTAAATTTTGCTGTTTTCCCTTGTCAGTTTCAGATTTAATTACATATATAAATAATAGGAACTGAGATCGTAAGAAGAGGAGAATAGGAGATGAGATCGTAAATAACTTTATACTCAAAATGGTAAATGCTTGAAAAAAAAATCAGTTTGTTTTGTTTTTTTCTTAGTCTACGCTTACGTCACGATCGTTCCTTATACCTAAAAATAATAATGTAAATGTGTGTGTATGTGTTCCGTGAGCTTAAATAATTACATATTTTTTATTAATATTATTTTGATTATTCTATAATTTTTTTTATATAAAAATTATAATTGGATATAATAACACAAAAAAAAAACTGATAATATGTATTTACAAAATGAAAATTCAATCATAACTTTTCTTGCACAAGTGTTTTTTTGGTTGTATTTTCCTTTTCCTCCCCTATACACTAATCAGAATTTCCTAAACCTTTCACCTGAATATAGACTTAATATTAAAACACACATACACACATGTTATATTACCGCCATCAACAGCAAACATTAAAATATCATTTCCGCTTTAATGTGTTGAATTTTTCTCACAGCCATTTTGTCGTTTTACTAAAGAAGTGTGTTGCCTGTGTTGGGGCTTCCCCTCAGGTTAAGAGTTAGTTTTTTTTTTCTTCGTGGGAAATCTTGGGAACAAAATTTTATCGCTGGTAAACTCTAAGAAAACATTTTGATTTAAATTATTTTTAGGAAATTTCTCTTTATAGTTTTTTTTTACAACGGTATGACATTTTGATAAAAAATCTGATCAAAATCTCTAATATTAATGAAGTAATAACTATTTTAGCAGGTTTTAAAAATGCAAAAACTTATGCTATTGTTAATTTAAAATTTTTTTAAATGAAATCCTTGTAGCAATTTCTTAAAAAACCCAAAATTTCTGTTTTAAAAACAGAAATTTTATTCAATTATTAATAAACACCATTTCTGTTAAGAACTCTATTCAAATTAAATAAATTTTAAACGTTTGATTAAATCTTTGGTGTTGCTAAATGGTACTGAAAACAGTAAAATATCACTGCATTTTCCATCCCTGGTAAGTAGTATTAAAGCGAAGTGATATTGAGAAGTGTTTGGGTGTAAAAATTGTGGTTTATTCTAAAGATTATTTAAACGTGATGTGTATTTTTTTTGTAAACACTTTGTATTTTATATGTTTCTTTTAAGGAAAAAAAAACACTTCCTTTAATATTTTGGAGAAACGTTAACAGCCGGATTCAACAGTTTATCGCGTGCTAAAGTAATGAGTCGCCCTTAATGTCGACTGGAGGTGGGAGTTTGTTTTCTTTATCCTTATTATTCGCTTTGCTTGAATCCAAACCTGAATAATTTGGTTTAGTTTGTTAAAATAAAAAATGGACGGAGTGAAAATATCTAGCAGGTGTGTGTAACGTTATACATAATGTTAAACAAACACACACGCATTTATATGAAATCAATTTTTATTATACAGTCTTTAACATTTTGCCTTCACAAGGAAGTCCAATCATTTTTACTTGTCCATATCCATATCCATACTTTGTTTGTTTTTTTTGCTCTTTGTCCTAAATGGAAAATTAGATGTGTTGGGTGACCTACTGTGTATGTATTTATTAATGTATGTATGTATGTGTATATGTATGTATATATGTAGTTCAAAGCAATATAAAACTTCTAATAACTGCTAATTAAATTGGGACAGCGTTGGATATATTTTCTTTTTAGGTTTTTGTTTTGTTGTCTCGACATAAATATTTGTAATTTTAATTAATCTATTTTTAGTTTCAGATTAAAGTGTTTGTAGTTTTATGTTTAAATACAATTTATTAAAATTAAATAGATAAAACATTATGAAATTTGTACAAAAACATAACATTTATTTCACTATATTTTAGAAAAAGATGTTTTTTTGAAAGAGTTTTTTTTAATTTAAAAATTTATTAAGTATTTTTAAAAATGTAATTAAATAAATCTTAGAACAAATAAAATTTAACAAAATTTCCCTTTAACTGGCTAATTTGTTGACATATGTTTTAAATGAAATTTTTTATATTAAATTTGATCTCGATTCAAATATTTTTAACGTTTTAAATGGGAGCAAGACTTAGCTATAGTCCGATCTTACAGGTTTTAGTTGCTATAAAAGTGTGTTTTAGTAAATTTTATTTTTATGCCAATATTTTCATTGGTAGAGGTAGTTTTGGTAGAAACCTTTTTTGTATTTATGTTCTGTTTAACACTCATCAAGTCAAGTCACGTCAAGTCTGAGTTTTTAGAAGAGAGAGGAAGCGAGAATGAAAAGGGGTACAGACTTGCCCCTTCTCGTCAATTTAATTTATTCCTTTTTTTCCTGTCAAAAGAGCTGGAAGATAAAGGTAAAGAAAACAAAAATGTATGAAAAAAATTGTTAATTTTAGTCTATATAGGTTTTTCGCCCATATCTGTTTCTAGGCCAATTAGTAAGTTTCTTTCAAATTTCCCAAAAATGGCATCTTTGTGTTAAAACATAAACAAATTTTTATTTGATTTCAGCAGACAGACGGACATGGCTAAATTGATTTCCCTATCTATAAGGAATCAGAATATATTCTTTATGTGGTCGAAAATGAATATTGTAGAAATTATAAATGGAAT
>NDXZ01058621.1:0-21814 GCA_003055125.1 Paykullia maculata | reverse complement strand
TTTGAATTTGAGTCGTAGCGTGGTCGGTACGATGGTACGTACTGACGTTGCTTCGACCAATCTGTGTTGCTTGGGTATGCTAATAATGCTTGTATGCATTATTCATATTTCATTTAATTTTTTGAATTTTTTGGGGAATTTTTGGGGGGCACGCCCACTATTCATTTATATATAAAATAATAATGTTAACAATTGGCTAACTAAAGGATTCATCATTGTACAGCACAAAGACATTAACTTTGAACTGTACCTTTCGGAAATTTAAAAAGTTTGCGGCTTATTTCTCACATTAACAGCATTATGCTGTAAGCGTACGAGTAGGAAGACCCACAAATTTATATACTCATGCTCAGGGTGGAAAAACTAAAATAATGTACATGCTAAAGTATTTAACTAATCAATAATTATTAAAAAAAATTTCTTTAATATTTTTAACTTATTAAGTTTATTGTTGGCTTAAGCCCTCTATATAAATTTTATCGGTTTTATATGCCAAATCATTAGGGGAATTATAAACCATATTCTTGAAAAATATCAAAAATGTTGTGTGCTTAAGCAAACACTTAGACTAGAACTAGAACTTATTACGAAATCGTCATATTTTTATTATTTATTTAACTTATTTATTATAAATTTATTAATTAATTTTAATTTGGCTTATAGTTCCTATATTTTGAAAGTGTGATATGTTGGGAAAATGAATTTTAAAATAAAAATTTTAACATTCTCAACTTTAAAAATATAGAAAATTTAAGCCAAAATAAAATTAATTAATAAACTTATTACGAAATTTTACAAATATTCAGAAATTGTTCAAAAACCAACAAGCAAATTATTGTGTATACGATTAGGTGAGCAAAGCAGACTGGGTTTAAGCTGTGCCATTTACTTTATCTATTTCCAAGAATATAATCAAGAAAGAAGTAAAAACCTTTGGTTACAATATTTTAAACTATTTTAGTGCTTTTTTATTTTTTCGATGTGAAAAATTTGAACAGCAGACAATATTATTATTTTACGTGGCTTGTTCTTGCAAAAATTTTGTACGAACAAACAAATGTTTGACAAAAAAATGTTAAATATTTTTCATCAAGTGTTCACACTAGGGTCACATAAGGAACACGTTTGTTTGCCGACAAATAATTATATTTGCGCAAAATCAGCTGTTTGTTTGTTTGTCACTCAAATTTATTTTGTGGTCACACTATGGTAGTCAAATATTTGACGATTTTTAGTTTATGTTATGTCCACTATCAGGGATGCCACAATTTTACTACCAAAATCTTCTCTAAGACGTATTAATGTTTACCGAAAGCTGCCATCAAATTTTGTTAAATAAAATTATGTGTACAATTTACGTTTTAGATAATAAAACACTTTTATTTTTATATATAAAAATATTGTTGAACATAAAAAATCGTTTGAGGAAAAAAATAATATATCCCACCTCTTAAAAGGATTAAAATTTATGGTTTTAATTTGATTTACTTTTATGTAAAAAAATCAATTATTTTTATTGATCAGTTGGTGTTTCAAATACAAATTAGCATAAAATTTAAAAAATCTATTTTTAATTTACAAAATTAATTTAACAACCCCTATCCTATTAGAGGCTTACGCTTCTGGTTTAATTAGATTTTAATTTTTTATTCTTGGCTTTGGCTGTTGCTTATAAACAGTTTATTTAAAATTTGATTTCAAATCTACTTTTTTTTAATTTTTTCCTTTTTTTCAGTTTGGTTTATATGGCGCTTTTATGGGTTGTTTTGCGTACGTCCTGCTCGGTACTTGTAAAGATAGCACAGTGGGTTCTACTGCCATTGCGTCCCTATTAACATATCAAGTGGCGCATGGTGTTTGGCAAAGAGCTGTTCTTTTGGCATTTATAACCGGTATTATTGAAATATTAATGGCAATATTTCGTTTGGGATTTATAGTGGATTTTGTATCTGGACCAGTTAGTGCTGGTTTTACAAGTGCTGTCGCCTTAATTGTGTCCACGTCGCAAGTGAAAAACATATTGGGTGTGAAGAGTGAAGGTGGCTCATTTCTGCAACGATGGATAAGTATGATAAATGATATTGAAAATATACGCGTAAACGATGCCATCTTGGGTTGCTGTTGTGTTGTAATTTTAATAACTTTAAGAACAATTGGACGCACTAAAATAGGCCCCAAAAAGGACGAAGAGCAAAAATTGCAGCACAAAGTGATTAATAAGTGCTTTTGGTTTTTGGGTGTTATGCGCAATGCAACTCTCGTTATTGCTTGTGCTCTTGGCAGCATGTATTTGGAATCACAAGGCAAACATTATTTTCGTTTAACTGGTAATGTGCCAGAAGGTTTACCCACGCCAGCTTTGCCACCATTTTCCATAGAGGCGCAACCAGGCAACGAAACATTGGGCATAGAGCCAATACAAGGAGAAAGTTTCTTCGATATGATTAATGAATTGGGTTACGGTTTGCTAATAGTACCAATGATAGCATTGCTGGAAAATATTTCAGTTTGCAAAGCATTTGGTAAGTTTTATTATTTAATGATTATTATTAATAGTAACAGTTACATATTTTAATTGAGGTATTTTTCTTATTTAAAGCTAAAGGCAAACCGATTGATGCCACACAGGAACTGTTTGCTATTGGTGTGGCAAATGTGGCCAACTCGTTCTTTCAAGGATATCGCGGTAATGGTGGCTTGGCTCGTTCGGCTGTTAATAATGCCAGTGGTGTGAGAACTCCTTTGGCCAATCTTTATATTGGTCTTGTCGTGATGTTGGCCTTGATGTATTTAACAAAGTATTTCTATTTCATACCCTTAACGGTTTTGGGAGCCATCATTATTTCAGCTGTTATATTTCAATTACAATATCATGTCATAAAGCCAATGTGGCGCAGTAAAAGTAAATCAAATAATAGATAAAAAAATTTCGATTTTTCCATTTATTAAAATAATTTAATTTATTAACATATTTATTCCTAGAATCCGACTTAATACCGGGTATAGTTGCCTTTATAGCCTGTCTGGTCATGCCTTTGGAAATTGGTATATTAATAGCCATAGGAGTCAACATAATGTTTATACTTTATTATTCGGCTAGACCCAAGATTTCACTAGAGACCATTGAAGTAAGTTAATCTTTGTCACATTTAATAATTATTAAAATATTTTCTTATTCGATTTCTATTTGTATTTAACAGACTACCGAAGGTAGCAAGTTTCTTAAACTTACACCAGATCGTTGTTTAATATTTCCCTCTGTTGAATTTGTGCGCAACTTAATTTTAAAATCTGGCACCAAAACAACTCTACCCGTGGTAATCGACTGTACTTATATTTATGGTGCTGACTATACGGCTGCCAAAGTTATTTGTTCAATGATTCAAGATTTTGAGCAACGTAAACAGAAAATAATTTTCTTCAATTTAAAACCAAGTGTTGTAAGCATATTTGAGGGCATTAATTGCAAGCTTAGCTTGTGCTACAATATTGATTGTTTGATGCAGGAGTTAAAGAGCGACATTTATACAGAGCCGCCAGCCATAACGACAATGCAGCTTGCTAATGATAGTAATAGTAATGCAAGTACTATAACATTAACAAAATTTTAAATAAATTGTAATCCTAAGTTTAAGTTAAATTAATCTCGGAAAAATTATGATATTTAAGCTTAGTTTTGTAATAAAAAATAAAAAAAAATTGTAAATTTTGCTTAACTTAAAAATAATATTTGGAAAAATTTGTTATGGTTTGTTGTTAGTTTCGAGCTGCCTATAAGCTGCATTTCACTGGTTGCTTATACCAGATCATAAGTATCTAGACTTTGAAATTTATTTCTTGAAAAAATTAAAAAAAAAGTCTACTAATGATCTGGTATAAGCAACCAGTGAAATGCAGCTTATAGACAGCTCGAAACTAACAACAAACCATAAAAATTTAAACAATAATGTCAATACATACGACAAATAAATATTTTCTTGTTATATTTTTTGTTTATTTTTTAACAAACTTTAATTTGTTTTAAGACATACTTATTTCGATAATATTAGTTTTAAAAAACACTTAAAAAAATCTCACTCAGCTGTGTCAGTTCCACTTAAAATAAATATAAATAAACAACAAAATAAATTACATTACATTTGGTAGGTGATTTTTGATTTATATTGAAATGCTTTTTTAATAAAATGTTAGACTGTTTTTAGTTTATTTCTATTGTACATATTATTTTGCTAAGAAATGATACATACATACATTTTTTTGGTATGCTAAATACTTATATAAACAGTACCGTGCGATTAACAGTAAAATCATGTATATAAATTTTAACATAATATATCCACTGTGCTTTAGTAAAAATATTCATACATGTTAAAACAAAACATTTTTCTACAACTTATGTTCGAAAAAAACAATAAAAATATTTGGTCGCCTTAAAATTCACAACCGGTACACTAAAGGCGATGTTAGATAAAACTTTGTCGCTTTGCGTGACGTTTTTAACTTTGACACAAAAGCGTGAAGGAAAAGGTGTATGACACAATGAAAACTTTGACAACACTTGAATGATTATAATACGCAAAAAATGTAAGAAAATTATGCTAACTGATTGTCAAAGCACGCAAAAAGATATGAGTTGCCTAACTTTTCGCTTCGCGCTGCGCTAAAAGTACTTTATGTGACATGTTTGTGTTTGTAATGCAACGCGAAGCAAAAGTTTTATCTGGCATGGCCTTAAGTGTGTTCGCTAAAATAGTTCAATACCTTATTGTAGTGGTTGTGTTCGTCGGCTCACAATCGTAGTGTACCGTATTTTGTTTCTGTACAAATTTACAAAAACTTAAAAATGGTTTAGAGTTTACCCTATTGTAACAGCATTAACAGTATGTACCATGGTATGTACTTTAGTAGAAATAACAGAATCTTACATTTACGCCATAAACTATGCTACAAGTTTAGGTTAACAGAAACAGCTTTACATATATCAATAAGCTTTTATTGAATAGCACTGAAACAATTTTCCTTCTTAAATATAAGTATTAGTAGAGTATTAAGCTGTAAAGCTGAATTCACCCACTGTGTCTGAACAATTTTTTTTTTATATTCAGTTTTAAAAAGAGAGAATCAAACTCAATATACAAAAATTTTTGTTCAGACACAATGAGTGAATTTAGCTTAACAGTGCCTTTTTTTCAAAACATACATACGTATATTCTTACGTATCTAGAGCCTATATTACAAATAAGTAAAAGTTTCAAGTTTTCCAAATATTTATCAAATCATAATGTCGTATCTATAGCCTTAATATTCTTATTTACTTATACATTTACATTAAAATGAAAAAGAAAACTTTTATAGAATAACCATTTGATCATGTTGTGCAATACTTTATTCGTTTAGATTTATTAAGGAATAAGATCGTATAATAAAAATAGTTATATTTCAAATTGATATTGGACGTTGCAAACAGATAAGCGGAAAGTTAACTGTCTAAAGCTTAAAGCTACTTTAAAATTGGAATGCAGTTAATATTTTAATTTTCACTGAAGTCGACTAAAGGGAATTACATCAGATTATTGACTAAAACAACATTTTTAAATGAACAAATTAAAGGGAAAACAATCTATTTTGGCGTAATTTTTTTTATAAAAAAGCGCAATAATAATTAAAAAAGTCCAACAAATTTATTACAAGTACACACAAATTACTACTTTCATGTCTATTTTTATAAGCACTTTAGCAACTTAGGGTAATTTGCATATGTCTTGTTACTTTTGCAACCCATGAAATAACTTTAATAGGCAACTGTGTGTAAATGGTATCTGGCTTGACGAAGAAAGTCCTTTTAGGGTTAAAAGTTTTTCGCAGAAATTTTTGTACATCAATTTTTTTAAAGTACACATCTTGAAAAAATATCGTTTTTATTTATTTTATTATATAAAAAGGTTTTCAATAGGGGCGCTATTAAAAAGCCTTTTTTATTTAGAAGATCCCTGGTTTTGCTGGAATGCTTTTAAATTTTTGCCATTCAGATTAAATTCGTTTAATATAGATCCATAAAAATAGGTAATATCTTAGGATACTCATATATTTTTTCATTGCATAACTCAAACTACAGGTTTTTCTTTAATTTTCTTCTACTTTATTAACAACTTAAAACTATGGATGTTTGAATGTATGTATATAAAACTATACAAAACTGTAATACTTCTTTTCTACAATATCATTAAACAAATATAAATTACACTTAAATAAGTACATTTTTAAAATTAGTATATAAATTAATTATAGATGTTAATTAATGTTAGTTAATCGAATTTTTATAGCAAAAATGAGCCAATTCGTCGCATTTGTGAATACAAGCCATTGTTGCATTTCCAAATTAAATTTAGTAATTCACTAAAATTACACAATAATATCTAAATATGTACTATATACAAATTAACAATTTTATATTTAAAACATATTATGTTATACAAAATAATAAAGTTTTCAATAAACAAAATATTAGGATTTTACTTGTAAAAGAGGTTATTCGATTAAAAATACAAATATTTTTAAAATTACTTTCATTTGTTAGTCATCGTAAAATTGGAAAATTGGATATAAGTTGATCAACAATTTTTTTTTTTTTAGTAATTTTCAATTTTTCTAAATATTGTTACCTAACTTTACGAAATTAATGATTTAACAGAGTGTAAAATTTAAAAGTGCAACAAGTGTTTTAAGCTTTTTGAAAGTAAAATTTTATACCTGCAAGAAATAAAGAAATAGTTTTTTACACTCTTATCAATTAAAAAAAAATAACTTTAAAAAAAATCCTAAACAAGCATTAAAGAATTTTAAAGTTCATATTTGTTTAAGAAAGATGTATATAAAAAATATTTTTCTTGTATTAAGAATAATGGAATTTAAAGCATTTGATTAATAATTTACAAAGATTGCAAATTTTTGCAAGTGAATATTTTTTACTTTTTCATTTAGTGAGTATTTTTTAGCTTTTTTACGTGCTAAAACACACATGGCATGAAATTTTTGACACTTAAAAATATGTCTAACAGATATCTTGTAGTGATGGTTAATTAAAATATACTGGTTGTGCCAAAGAATTAAATTTACATATGCCCCTATTATGGTTTACAACTCAACTCAGTTAAAACAACGCAACTTTAAAACAACTTAACTCTTTTTTGGTATTACGAATTACAACTTATTCTAGTTGAAATTGTATTGATCTTGTCAGTCTTAAAAATGACGATTTGACAGTTGGATAAATGGCTGATGCTATTGTGACAAAAAAAAACAAAAAATCTTAGTTAACTGCTTTCAACTTTTTGTTAATAAGACAACTGCTAGTTATGAGTTGTAATTTTTTTATGTTTTTGTTAACCTCACAAATACAAGTTGTTATTCATAATACCGAATTGCAAAATTTCATCTGAAGTATAGTTGAGTTGTAAACCGTAATAGGGGCCATAGTTTCAACTCATTTTATATATTTAAACAAAGCTGTAATATTTAAAAAAAAAATTAAAATAATTATGGGCAACTATTTCCCTAGAAACTTTTTGATGTAAAATCTAGATTATTAATTTAACAAAACGAAAGAAATAATTATGCACTAAATTTAACTTGAACGTGTAAACACTTTAACAACTGCAAAACGTTCGATTATTAATTAGACATGTTCGTTATGTAAACATAAATGTACATATATATGTACATATATATGCAAACAACTTGTAAGAAACTGTCTGCATGTTTAATTACAGGGTAGGTAAGAGCAGTTTTGTAAAATTTTCTCAGAAAGTTACTGGGAAAATTAAAAAAACTTCAAAAGGATCTTTAATACTGTTTCTCTTTATCTGGCACTAGAATTTCTAAGGGATTTTACAATGTTACTTTGGGCACTCATTTACCTGCTTTCCTATAACTTTGAAGTCTCTTGTTCTTTGCCCGATAATCTCATTTCTAAAATGGCCATATCGTAAATAACTACTAGATTATTATTAATACCCTCAAACACTTCAGCCACTCTGGGTTGTAAATTATAAAAGTAAAGCTTTTGTTGACGCGACTCAAAGTCATCGATCATGGTTGAGACGACCTTGGCGGCAGTAAAATCAGCACCATAAATATGAGTACAATCGATGACAACGGGCAGGGTGGATTTGCGCCCTTGTTTCGTAATAACGTTGCGTACAAATTCCACAGAGGGAAAAATTAGACAACGATCGGGAGTTAACATAAGATATTTATGACTGTTAGAAGTCTGTAATGAAAAATGGAGGAGATAATAAAATTAAAAATCATTGTATAATAATGAAAATATTTAAAAACTTACACATAAGGTTTCCACACGCAATTTCGGACGGGCAGCATGATACAAAATGAAAACAATGTTAATGCCGATACCCACTAGAATACCCAATTGTAGTGGCAAAACCAAACAGGCAATAAATGTGGCCAAACCGGGAATTAAATCGGATTCTGTTGGGAAAAACACATTCAACATTTACAAATTAAATTCCTATACGCGCAGTCCTCGAAATCTCACTTACTTTTACTTCTCCACATGGGTTTAACGACACGATATTGAATCATAAATATAACAGCAGCCATAATAATAGCTGCCAAGGCAGCCTTGGGAATATAATAAAAGGCTGGTGTAGCATACAATAGAGCAATGATAACAATGAGACCTGTATAAATGTTGGAAAGTTGAGTGCGTACACCGCTGGAATTTAAAACAGCACCGCGGGCAATGCCACCATTACCGCGAAAACCTTGCGCAAATGAATTTGCAACATTGCAAACCCCTACAGCTATAAGTTCTTGTGTAGCGTCACAGGGTTTGCCATTAGCTAAACACAAAAAATATATGTTTTTATTTCATTAGTAAAAAGATAAACAAAAGTATGACTTACCAAAAGCCTGTATAACAGCCATATTTTCCAATAAAGCAATCAAAGGCACCACTATAAGACCAGAACCCAAACTGCTAACCATTTGTGCAAAACTATGATGCACCTCTATAATTTCCCCCGTTGTAGTATTCGTTATGCTAGTCATGCCAAAGGGTGGTAGTCTAAATTCGGGCATACCAGATGGAACAAAACCCACCATTCGGAATATATCAATACCTGAGCTGATTAAATAATAACCAATTGCTGAGGTTACAATAACCAAAACGGCATTACGTGAAGTACCAATAACCCAAAACAGACCAGACCAAAATTTCTGACAACAAGTCTTATGACCATCCTTTGGACCAAAACTCATGCTGGTCATGGCACGCATACTGAGTAAGACCACAATACAAGCTACACCCAGGCCGGCATCATTCCAGCTTATATTATGAATATCGTTTATAATCGATATCCACATGTCCACAAATGTATCACCTTTCGTATTCACTCCAAACAAATCCCTAAACTGTGAGGTGAAAATGATCAGGGAACCGGCACTGGTGAAACCAGCACTAACCGGTCCTGAGACAAAGTCTATAAGAAAGCCCAATCGAAATACACCCATGGCAATTTCTATGAGGCCTGTTAGGAATGTGAGAAGAACAGCTTTTTGCCAAACACCTTGAGCAGTTTGATAGGTAAGTAGGGCAGAAATGGCGGTGGGTCCAACGGGAACATCTTTGCTATTAATTGGTGGGGATTATTGAAGTATATTTTAAAATTTTTTTAAAGAATGACCATTTACCTTGATCCAAGGAATATATAAATGAAACAACCCAAAAAGCAGCCATATAAACCGTACTGCAATTAGAAAAAAATATTTTTATAATTTAATTTCAGATAATAAATTATTTAAAATAATTGCAAATAAGAAGAAGAAAAAAAATTAAAATGGAAAATTTTTAGTTGTAAATTTTTCTATAATAAAAAAACCTGAATCTAAAAAATAAAAAAAACTAATTTTTTTTCGGGAAAATGTAGCTTTTCTCGAATCCAATAGCATTTTTTTAATTAAAATTATTTAAAGTGTAAAAAGCTGGTAAGTTTCAAAATATAACAAAATTTGCAGTGTTACCATTTCAGTATCTAAGTATTTAGAATTTGGAATGCTCTTAGGCATTCGATTTTAAATATGGCGATTATAAGGCACAATCAAGGTTTTAAAAATTTGGAGAAACATCTTACATATGGGTCGCAAAAGTGATTAATCACTGTCTAGGTTCGTATCTCAACCGTATCTCAACCGTATCTCATTTTCTAATAACTTTTTATTTTTACTTGAATCGAATATTAATAATACTCCAACTACAGGGTGGGCCAAAAGTCACCATCGGGTTTGAAAATTTAATAACTTTTTCGTTTATATATACATATATATATTTTTAAGATTATAAAATATAAAAAATGGAAATATATTTGTACACCAAGTATAGAAAATAATGTCACTTAAATTACCCCTGTTTTCAGCTTCGCAATGATGAGCACGTTTTGGAGCACATTCCGTAACATTATTTTCATTTAAATGGCTTTGTTATTAAGCAGAACTGTAGGTTCTGGGGTTCTGAAAATCCAAGAGCCACTTTCATTGCCAATTGCACCCCATTAGGTGTGACATTACCTCTGAAAATATCATTGGGCCTTACTTCTTCAAAAATTAAGATGGAAGTGCTGTAGCCGTAAATGAATAGCAGTATTGGTATTGATAGAACATTTATAACGTCCTGCTTTTGAAAAGAGACCTGAGATGTCGTTTAAGCAGGATAGAGCCACTGCCCACACTGCCCGAGACACAATGGCACTTTTAAGTCAAATTTTTGGTAAGCGAATGGTAACTTTTGGCCCACCCTGTATGGATAACGCTAATACATTGATCTAAAAACACATACATATGTTCCAATTGCAGTATAACTAACATCAAAGCTTTCTACTTCGTTTAACACCGTTCTTTTCTCTTCCAACTACCTTCCAAAGAAGTAACACAATGTAAAAAGAAAGTACCTGAGTGTTACTTATGTTTGTAAAAAAATCATATAAATTTCTTAAGATTTTATATCTCTTTTTATATTTTTTCATAAAAACTTCTAAAAAATTATTATTATCATATGTGTTCTAAACATTTTAAAAATATTACCCATATTATAACAATAAAGTATCGTAATTCTTAATCAAACACTGAAAAAACGCTCATCGGTTATAGGTTGGTTTTTTTCTTAATTCAACTAACAACATATTAAACCATATTAAAGGAAAAAAAGACAAGCAAGGGCGCTATATTAGGCTGTGCCGCATCTCTCTCTATACCCTTCACTGCGTGTATTTATGTATGCATCTATGCGTGTATATGTTGACTTATGTATGTACGTATGTATGCCCGAAGTCCATATCTTTGCTGATTCTGGGCTAAATAGTAAATTTTTTTTCATATTTCCCAATGAAGCATGTTTTACACACAAATATAATAATTTTTGTGTGCTTTTCAATAGCAAGAATCTCAGGGAAATTTCTGATTGTTTGATACCAGTAACGGGTCCTCACGACATCGAGGGGCTGAGAAAAGGTTATATCAACAGACAGACAGACAGACGGACAGACGAACATGGCTAAATCGACTTCCCTATCTATAAGGATTCAGAATATATATACTTAATGGGGTCGCAAATGAATATTGTAGAAATTACAAACGGAATGACAAACTTATATATACTTCTGTCATCTGTGGTAAAGGGTACAACTAGCCAGTACACTGCAGTGCGGTGAAGTAAAAATTAACCCAAAACTTGAAATATGTTATCATCATATAGCAAATTTCTTTAATTTATCTTCTGATAGTTATTTTATGTGTTCTTTCATTTTTAACAGTAGTTTAAAACTTCGAGGCCCATTTGAGGACACCTTTTTAATGATACATTCATAAATATTTTCTAGAATCTATAGATTTTCCCCTAACTTTCTTGGAAAACGTTAGTTAAAGACAAATAAAAATTTTATTTTTTTTGTTGTAACAATATTTTTAATCTAAATTTACTGCCTGGCCCACAAATGCGAACGATATTTTCGTTTCGAATAAATATATTTCAAACAAAAACAAATTTAAACTTTTTGTTTTTGTTTGAAATATATTTATTCGAAACGAAAATATCGTTCGCATTTGTGGGCCAGGCAGTTATTGTTATTTTTCATTTAATTTAATTTTTTTAAATTGACTTAAAAAAAATATCTTCATTTATTTAAAAAATCTATTCTATTGGTGCAGTTCACATCGCATTTTATACTTTTTCTTAATTTGTTAATTTTACAGCAACAAAATATATAGGGCGTTTATTGAGTAAACGAATAGATCGTGAACTTCATCCACTTTTAAATAAAAAAAAAAAATTTTTACTAAATTTCACCATAGAAAAACCTGCAATCACTTTTTGTTTGTGGAATTTTTTAGTGAATTTTTATATATTTTCCAGGATTTTTAGGAAATTATAGAAAAATTATGGAAATTAATTATTTACAAAAAACCTTTAAATTAATCTGTGGCAATAGGAATTTGTATAAATTATTTCTTTTTGTAATAAAAGCTTTTATTTAAATTTTTGGTCTTTTCTTAGCTAAAATAGGTTATTTGGTTAAATAATATTGAACATTAAGAAAAAGTAAGCAGAATGTTGTTACTCTTGATTTTCGTAAAAAATCGTGCAAAATAATAAAAAATTTGCTAACGAATTTTCGCTTAAGATGATTTTTGTCGCCATAAATTTCTTACATGTTTTAATATTTATTTTAATATTAAATAAACTTTCCTAATAGACATCTTTTTAAATATTTTTTTTAATATTTTAACCAGAGACCGTAACAATTATGAAAAATGTCATAGAAAATACGACTTAAATGTTTTTTTTTTACTTAGTTTTTATTATTTACTTGAAGAACTACAATTATTTTTTAGTTTAATTTATTTTTTTTTTGTTAAAAAATAACTAATATTTTGAAATTTTTTTCAATTGAAAATAACGATTATTTAAAAGATTTTATTTTTTGTTCTCAGTGCAACGATTAATTCATGTTGCTTTTTTTTAAAGAAACCGTACAATTAGCTATAAGTGATAATCTTTTAAGCAAAGAAAAGAAAACAGAATGATCGCAAAATTGGAAGATAAATATTTTAAAAATGGTTATTTTTTATTAAAAAAATTAAAAATGTACTGCCTGGTTCACTAAATGCGAACGACATTTTCTTTCGAATAAATACATTTAAAACAGAAACAAAAAACTTTAAATTGTTTTTGTTTAATATAAATTTAATTGAAAGAAAATATCGTTTTGCAATTAGTTAGTTATTCAGGCAGTTAAAGGTAATCTTTATTTTTAACCAAAAAATCAAATGGTTTTTAGTGAAAAATTGTAACTCTAGTCCTTTTTAGGGTGTTCTATTTTTTGTCTTCCGAGCAAAGTTTAAACATTTAAAACAAAATAAATATTTTTTTAAAAAAACTCTATGAAAATTTCGAACGATTTCATTGTACTCGGAAAAAAGAACATTCATTTATGTTACATACATACATTTAGAAATATAATTTTTTAGTTGTATAGCCTAGAAATATTCTCGATCGTTATTAACATTCAAAAAATGTATTTTACACGTATTTTTAACCACCAACCAGATATCTTTTTATATAACTCACCTGTAAATCTAATCCGGCTATACCAGCATAAGCTAAACCTTGAGGTATAACAGTTAAACCCACCGTTATACCAGCCATTAAATCGCCAACTAAATCCTGGCGATTATATTTCGGTAACCATGTCAAAATCGGCAAACGTCTGTACAAAGTTTTTTTGCGAAATATATTCGCCGATGTTTGCTGCAGCCAATCCATGGCCGTCGTACAAGAACCAGGCTTATCACCTTTATCCACATCCTGCACTATACAGTCACTCGAGCTATTATAAATTGCATTTGGTGGTATTTCCAAGGACACTTCTGAGCCCGAACTATTATTGCGTTGTGATGTTTGATCGGTACGCATTTTTAACTTATTTCCTTTCAAACACTAAAAATATTTTTTTGATTATATAATTGGTTTTTAGTTATATAAGATTTTTTGTTGTCGTTGCTTTTTTTCGAATGGGTTGCAAATAGTAAATCATTTAATGGTTTTTTTATAATTGTAAATTTATTTTATTTTCTTTTATTGTTTATTGTAATTATTTTTTAATAATAATAATAATATCCGCGTTTTCTTTATTTGTGAACTTGTCTTTTAAGAGTCAATAACACGAATGCCACTTGCAGGTTTCAATTCACTTACGAGCTGTGTGCTGCTTCTCGCTCGTTGTTGGCCGGCCAATCCCGGTTTGAAATTGATCTGTAAATTGAATACAAACGCGCACTCAGCTTAACTGAATGAATTTAATTGCCGGCATCATTTTTTATTACTTCTCTTATAATTTTGTTTTTTTTTGCGATTTGATTTGAATTTCTACTGCTGCGACTTTGTTTATGAAGAGTTCAACGATTTACAATTGAAACCTCCGACTAAAAGCGGCAAACAATTTTAAATTTACTAAAGTAAAATATTTGGTGTAGATCAGTAAGTAATTAGGTTAAATAATATTCCTTTTTAAGTTTTCGTTTTTTATTTATGTCGTGCATATAAATGTTTAACCTTGTTTATATCACAAGAGAGTAGTAGTACCTTCATAACATTTTCATTATCTTTTAATTAAAAGAAACTTGTCTAATGATCATTATCTTATGGTGATTTTTATTCTTAATCATTTTTTTCAACACGATCATTAATACATTTTTTTTAAAATCTGTAAATCACTCTCGTTGTGGAAGTTGCAGCAGAGTTTAAATATGGTGGTTTTTTGTTGATTTTTTTTTTAAATTTTTGCCAAACGGGGATTTTTCTTTACTTTTAATATCATATTTAGAGTTTATACATGAGATTGGTATTAAAATTTATCACGTGCTATAGTAGGTCATGTAAAATAAATTAAAGTTAATGCTTTAATTAAGTCATCATTTAAAAAATAAAATGAAATAAATTCATTGTTTTTTTGCTTATGTGCCTCTAAAAAGTTTACAAACAAAACGATCAAATTAATAAAGTGTGTTTTTTTCACAAATTGTTGACATTATTTATGTGAGAACAATATTTTAATAAAATAAATACATATTTTGTAAACAATTAGGGAATTTCATTAGGTTCTTTGGGAAAATACTGATGTGTCACAAAAATTAAATTGTTGTCTTTAAGCTTTTATATTAAAAGAACATATTTCAAGATATGGGGTCAAAAGTGTGTTTACGATCGCTACTAATTAAAGAAGTGTGCAAAAATTTGCTGTTTAAATAAATTTTATTTTACATTTTTATTTAAGTCGTAGATGTCTTTACAAAAACAAAATATTTTTTTTTATATATCTAAATATTTAAATTTCTAAAAATCCCTTTTTAGTGTATCTATACAACAGGAAAGGCACGCCTAATCTTCATTGATTGACATAATTTTTATACCCTTTACACACACATGTGTTAAGGGCATATATATATATGTATATAGGTTTGTCATTCCGTTTGTAATTTCTTCAATATTCATTTCCGACCCTATAAAGTATATATATTCGGGATCCTTATAGATAGCGAAGTCGCTTTAGCCATGTTCGTCTGTCCGTGTGTATGTTGAAATCAAGTTTACGTAGCTCCCATAGGTCACCCAGGGTTGTATGTGGTATCAAACTTTTGCAAATGCTTTCGAGAACATCGGTATTGAAAACTGGCAAGATCCATTATAACCGGCTGAGATATAAGCAAAAAAAGACGACTGCCTCTTTTTTTATTTTGTACACAAAAATTATTATATTTGTGGGTAGTCCATGTCAATTGGGAAAAAAGCAAAAAAAAACGTAGTGAAGGGTATATAAGATTCGGCATAGCCGAATATAGCGCTCTTACTTGTTTCTTGTACTTTTTTCAAGAGGTCAGAAAAAAAAATTGCCATATAGGTAACATCAAATAATTATAATATACTTTAGTATAATTATTACACCTTTCTTAATCAATTCTTATTATTAATATCAGCTTAAGAAAACTTTCTAACAAAAAACAACTTTCTAGAATTATTTTAATTAAATTAAATTAAATTCCTTAATAAGAAATAAACACTTTTTAACATAGAAAAAAAATAAATTTCCTTAAATTCTTATACAAAACTTCTATTTTATTTGCTTTGTCTATTTAAATATTTATTTGTATATCTAAGTTAGTTAAACAAAGTGTTAAATGACACAGATGGTTTATGTCATAAATATGTATGTATGTATTATTAAAAAAGCTAAAATATTTTAATACTTTCATTATTCAAAAAGTTCTAGTTTAAGCAGAAAAAATTAATTTTTCTCTAATTACATTAATTAAATTTTTAATTTGTCTTGAAATATTAAAATGCAAACCTTTTTAAAAAAGCTATAAAATTGTTAGTTGGATGAATTAATAAGAACTGATTTTGATTATTGTGTGTAAATAAATTAGTTTAAAATCACTTTTTTTTTGAAAAATTATATTAACAATTTTATTATTAGTTTTATTTCCTTTTCAAAACAATCACATTTGTACCAAACAATAATTTTTTAAGGGTTTTTATAATGATAAGTTAAACACCTAATAAATATAGGCTGACCATTTGTGCTGATTCATTAGTACACTGGTGTACTGATTAAAAATGTGTCTACTGATTTGTACTAATTTAAAACAATATGTTTTTTTAAACTAAATAGCGTACTGATCTCGAATCTGATATAAATGGTCACCCTAAGTAAATAGAATATTACCAAGAGAATTAGTCATTTGACAGACAAAATTGGTAGTTTTCGTTTACACATATCGTTTTTTATAGAATTTTTTGTAAAATTTGTTTGCATATTATGTAAATAAAACTACATATGTGACATAAAACACTGAAATGCATAATATTGTATAAAATAAAAATAAATAAATTCTTTGAAACAAACTTTAACTTTAATAAGTATATTTCATTAAAACCCCGGTTAGTCGATACAAAAAACCGGTAATCGATTTCTAGTTTCGGTTTTCGAATACTCATTCTTATTAACACACACACTTTTTTTTTCTTGTGTTTTGTAATTTAAGTTTTTTACTTAACCAATAATCTACAATCGAATTGATTTAACTGCTAAATTGTCACATGATCTCAACAATTAAACTATTATTTCATAGTTTATCTCTGCTAATAAATTCAAAAACCACAAATTGTCAATTAAACAATTTCATAGGCAAGAGATGCAAATTCATTTTCTTAAAGAACAACAAACTAATAATATTATTCTAAACGATATCAATCATGTAAACTCACATTTGTAATTTAGTTTTTCAAAAAGGCACAAATTAATTCCTTTTAAATGTTTTAAATTAAAAATCATTTTTTTGTTTATCAAATGTGGTTCAATTTGTGTATGACATAACTGGACGCGCAATTAAATGTTTAATCATTACGTTTCATTGTTGTTTCAAAATATCTGGTTTAATTGATTTTTGAATTTGTTTTGATTAATTTATGATAAATAAATATTTATGCAAATATTAATTGAAACACGCTTAGGGAATCAAAGATTCCGTATAAATATTTGTGAAATTGTTGTAGAAACTTGATTTGTCAGATTATCTGGTAATAAAAAGTCATTTTTTGCATTGCACATTTGACACCGTTACAATATATTTATATTGGATAAGTTTACGTTGGAAAAGAAATATTTATTATAGAATTACACTTTTTACATAATAAATTTTATTCTTTTTTTTTTTATTTGAAACTTTGTTTCTTTATTTATAATATTTTTGATAAGTTTATCATATTCAAAATTCTAATTTTTTTCTCTTTAAATTGAAAAGTAACACCCATATTTATAAACTATTAATAAAGTTATCAAAGGTTTATAAAACAGATTTTGTATAAGATATTTGTCATATAAACCTTTAATAAAGTTGTAAATTGTAACTCTTTTAATTACATCGAAACTTTGTTCTAGATAATCTGGAAATTAATGCAAATATTTCAATTCTATTACTTAAAGAAAAGGTGACAAAATTTGTTGATTGAATTTTTATGACCTAAAAAACTACTCTAAAAATATTTGAAAAATCGTTGAAACATCAATTCAGTTCTGATGACATGCGAGATTACAGCATAGAATAACGTTTTTCGGTTGTCATAACTAATGCTTCTTTTTTTGGGCTTTTTAATAAGTTGTTATCGTCACAGCTTTTCCGGGTATACTGTAGCTTGGGCGTTTTTTAAGGCGAATAAATCAATAAACTTGTGCATTATTTTAAAATTAGTATTAAATGCTTAAAAATTTTAATTTTATTTGCTTTTTAAGCAATTCCCTATTTATAGGAAAGTTCTGTTTTATTGTGTTTTTAGTTTCATTGAATTTATCATAAGAATGAGTTGTAATACACAGTGAATGATGAATTTATTCCTTTATTTATCTGATTTCATATGAGTTGTTCAAACCATATTTGTTTAAGCACGTGCTACAATTAACATTTTTATAAAAAAAAAAAACTGTTTTGTTGTGAATGTTTGAGGTTAATGTTTTTTCAAGCTGAATTCTAAGCATGATATAACATGTAAAGAAAACCAATTATATGCAGTTTTATATGTTTTTTCAGTAGCTTAAGATATAAAAAATTAAATGCATTGTATAATAAGTCAGTTAATCGCCTTACAAATAAGTCAGCAGCTAACAGGTGGTAGCAATTTAAAAGGGGTTAAGGGGTAGTCTGAATGCAAATTTATTAAATACCCATCGTGAATTACACATAGGTATGTATATAAGTTATGTTATTATAATGGGATTTCACAGATTTTCTTTGTTGAGTTTTTACTTTTACGTTTAGAACTGGATATAAACATGTAATTTATTGTTTATCCCAAAGAATAAAGAAGGGATATAAATGATTACATATAGTTTTTATAAACTTATATTATTTTGAAATATATTGTCAACGTTGTTCTGAAGTTTAAAGAAAAACTACTCTACCTAATTTACTTCCTAATTTAATTTAAATATTTTTTAGGCCTTCGTTTAACCCTAAAACGTCATTTTATGTCAAAATGTGCGATTTTGTTTTCGAATAAAATCTGTTTTTATTGTTTGTTTTTGTTTTATTTGTCGTATAGCGTTAGTCGCTTGCAAGCTTTTGCTGGATGAAGACATGATGAAAAAATAACTAAATTTAAATAATAAATTTATTTTAATACATATTTTTGCTTACGACGTATTTTATAGTCTCTTGAAATAGGGAGTAGTCAAAATGACAAAGCTTGACGTTAGTGTACAAAAAAAAAGGATGACGTTCTAACCCTGGATCTTAACTTTAACGAATTTAACTGAAAATATTCAATTTCAAAAAATATATACATTTTTGAAATTCTAATTTGACTTTGCTCTATTACTAAATTATAGCGTTTCAGTCAAACTTTTTTCATTCGTTATTTTTAAGACTAACATTAGTAATCATATCTGATGGGTGGCCCTTTCAACCGCACATTAAATTAACAATTTCGTTGAATATCAAATGAAGTAGAAAATAACAAACTGTGAAATTTACCATAATTTTGTGTAGAAAATATACCTTTTTAGAGCAACTGCTCATTGCATTACATTTAAAGTCAATGTTTACTCAGCAAAAAAAAAAAAACATTTGAATTATAGTTGTTAAAATCCAATTCAAATAATTTAAAAAAATATAACAACACGAAATTAAATTTACATTTCAATTGTAGATACATATTTGAATAAGTTCACAAGCGAAACTTATTTCAGCAAACAAAAAACAGAATTAAATATTTGAATATTTATTAACATCACGAAAGAAATGAAGAATTCTTATTAAAATAATCACTAAATTTTAAAGGCAGATTTGCATTAATAATTTTTTCTAATTACAATTAACCTTAAAAAAATTAACTTATAGAATTACAGTAAAGCACAAAACTAACTACGTATATATACGTGTTAGTAATATAAATTAATTTTTAAAAAAATTATAATCCCTAGTCAAGGATTATAATTTTTTAACATAAAAATTTCCCAAATAATTATAGTATTAAGTATTTTAAAAAAAAATAAGTGAAACTTAATGACTTAAGAAAAATGGCCCTCATGTCGTATGAACAATATTTTAGGTTGCAAAAAGAGATGCCAAAAATGGGTTTCCCATTGTTTCAAAAATTGCGGTAATAAACACTATCAAACTACGAGGCTTTTTCAATTTAAGTCCTAGGACTTTCGGAATTGTTTCAATCCCGTTTTTTTTTTATTAATCGCAGGTAAGTTAATTTATCTTATGTGTAAAGTTCGTTAATATTCTTTTAAATTATTTTTCTAAAACTACAAAATGTTAAAAAGCGCCAAATGCCAAAAACTAAACTTTTTATTTGATTTAAGCGTGAGATATAGTAAGTATGTATGTGTTTAATTCCTCAGGTGGTCCGTAGACAGATACTTCCTGAATTTGTGAAACAAGTATTTATAAGTAAAATTGAAAAAAATCACAGATTTTGCAGATTAAAAAGTAAAATTGGTTTTAAATTCATACTGCTGATGAGCAATAAAATGAGTTTGTTAATTTCTTCTATAAGTTATAAACATTTAAGTTTAAAAAGTCTTTATAAGAAAATAAATATATAATAAAAAAAAGGTTTTTATTTTTTAAATTAAAGATTGAATGGTGATTGATGTGTCTGTAGTTAAATCGTTAATCACATACGAATACAAATGTCCCTTATCAGTGGCTGTCTACAGAACGTGTCTATGGATAACTTAGCAAGTAAAATAAATGTTTAAACATTTTTATTTTTATATTAAAATATATAAAATTTACCGCTTCGTGAACCTATTGTTTAATCCTGAAGCCCGGGGTTTCCTAAAAGCAGTCCTGATTAACATCTCTAGTTACAATATAAAAATTAAATGCAAATGTACATATGTATACACTCTTAAACATATGTATAAAGAATTACACTGCGCGTATTTGTAATTATGATTCCTTAGGTCTGTTAAAGTGTGTTTTACTTATGACTGTTACAATTAATTTTTTTGTTTTTTTCACTTTTTTTAATCAAAGCTTATTATCGACATACATATATACATATATGAAAAACAAAAAACAAAATTATCACTATCACTCAATTAAATAATTACAAAATTGCACTTGCCCATCCTAAATACATACTAAAATGCAATAATAATAAAACAAACCTTCATTTAAACAAATACTGTTGTTTCAGGCACGTGCATTTAAGTTTAAAAATGATGTAAACGCATTTAAGTGAACATTATTATCATACAAATTGTTAATTAAACAAAAACTGAAATAAAGCTATAACTCAAGAAAACTTTAGTACTTTAACAGGTTTATATAAAAAAACATAAAAACACAGCAGACAAATTGAAAAAAAACCTTTGATCACGTGAATTTTTTTTATAAGTATTTATTTACTTTTTAATATTATAAAAACAACAGACTTAAATAAGGTTTATTTGTAAATTACAATTATAAAACAAAAAAACAATTGGTAACTGGCAAATTAAATAAATAACAAATTAAAATAAATATCTAATACAATGTATAAATACATAATTATAAGGGCTAGGAATTTCATGCATTTATTATCGCGTTTTATTAATAAAAAAAAATTAAGTCTTTTTTTAATTTAAGACAATTAATTTTAGTTTTATTCTGGCTCAAGTTCATTTTTTATATTTTCAAAGAAATTTAATGTTTAATTTGTGATAATTAATGAATAATAATTTGAAAAGTAAAT
>NDXZ01058568.1:0-19596 GCA_003055125.1 Paykullia maculata | reverse complement strand
TGTAGCAATGAGTTTACCTTGTCTAGTTATACCATGATAGATAGCGAAAAAAATTTTATAGAAAATATTTGAAGAATCCAAGAAAGACACATTATTAAACCAAAAATTTTTTTAAGGAAATTCTATTGGGTAGAAAAGGTAAGAGTTTTGAAATTTTTTTTTATTGAATCGAAATCGATAATTGTTTGCTTCAAAGGATTATAATCAAATTTGGAAGAAGTGTGATAACAGTCTCATCTTATTAGACCCAAGAGCGGGTCAGGGTTAGAAGTAAGGCACATAGAGGAAAAATTGACTCAGATAAATCAACCTCACTAAAACTAAAAAAGCATCCAAATTAAATAAATTTTAAAAGAAAAATAATAATAATAGTATTATCTATTAAAGTAAAACATTTAAAAATATTCCTTCATGGAAACTGAAAAACATATTTTTTCTTGTTACCTAATAAGACAACTAATATCATAATTATCCGAAATTGATTTTGTTTATATTCGTGTTAATTTTTTTTCTTTTGTTTTGATTTTTTTTGTTGTTCTTTTTGTTTTAATTTACTGTGAAACAGTTTTTTTTTTTGTAAAATTTTAAAATGTTAAAATAATAACTATATATGTATATATATAAACACTAAAAAAAGGATATACATATAAAAGCAAATATATACATATAAAATATAAGAATAATCGCCATTTATAAAAGAAAGCAGACTTCTAGAATTCCGGCCTCAGTATCCATGGGTTATCAAAAAACGTGATACTGATAACAACGTTAGGTGGGGATATAGATCGGAAAGATAATAACAACTTATCTTTTCTAACAGGAATGCTTCTTTTTTTTTTTGGATTTCGACGTTTACAGCTACCTTAGTTTTAAAAACTTATGGTACAAACCGGAGGTTATATTTTTGGAAACAAGAACCATCCCAAATTACCCTGAGCGCGGCCAGATCTATACGTAGCGCTGTTTACGAAAAGGTAATGCCCTAAGTGGTGGTTCGCCACACTAGTTTTTAAAACTTTATACGTTTTTTTTTTATAATCAGGTATAAACTAAATACTATGAAATATTTAAAAACTCTTCTAATTTGTACCACTTTTTAGAAATTCTTGAATATATTTAGTTCATGTGGGTTTACGTAAGCTACTTTTTTTTAAATAAACAAATTTTTAATTACTATGTGTTAAGCTTAACTGGTTATTAAAAAAAAAAATTTATTAAACAAGCAAAGAAAAATTTTCTACACAACTTTAAAAATTCCCTTTTCCAATTACTGAATGACACACAAAACATATAAACATCAAAGTACTTTATTTGTGTTGTATCTTTATCTACAAAACGACCACAATCAAGCAGCCATAAACCTGGATATAGTTTAGTAAGCAACAAACTTTATTTGCCTGTTTAATTCATGAGACGTTTATTCTATGATCTTACACCAAGCTTTTGAATTTTTTATTTCACATTTTTGTTTTCCTTTTTAAACTGAAGTTTTTCCTCATGGTTTTATTACTAGAATATTTTACACTCATATTACCTCACACATTCCAACAGAGTTTATGTTCCCTACTGTCATATACATTAGTATCTTGAATGATATCCTCATCAGCTTTAGTATTATAATCATAGTCATCATCAGCATAGTGCTAATGTCGCCTGTCGTTTTATTTGCCTTTTAGTGACCCAATTCAACTATCTTTAGTGATACGAGAAGTATCATGGACTTGGCCTTAAGTACTGAGTTGACATTTGTGTGCTGATATTAGTTGTGTGATTTTGTAATGCAAGCATATTTTGTCTTTATTTATCTTGTTGCTCTCATCTAATACGGAAAAGAATGAAAGCCGTTGTTTACAAGAATATTACTTTACTCATGAAACTTGCAATAAAACCAATTGACTTTACACTGATTTGCAAACAACAACCGCAAAAAAAAACACACATTATACATAAGATATAAGGGAAAACTATAAAACGCTTTATGGAATATGAAGCTGTCCGTTTTATTGTTAAGGTTATATGACTCATAAATAAACATGTGTTAATAAATACCAACCGTCATTAGGTTTTTATTGCAAATTAAAAAAAAATATTTTATGTTCAAGTCATTTGACGAAAGTAATGCATAATCGTTAAAATATTTATGACTCTATTATGTGTAACAAGTTTGTTATTAGGTGAATATTAAGAATAAAATATACTAAATTTTGAATGAAAAAGTACATTTATTAATTAAAAGTAGTTAATTAAAAAAAATTCTATTAATTAACGTGCAAATTTTATAAAATAATTATTTATTTTAATTTTGTTAATAATTTGTTTATTTTTGTGTGTGGACTTCTAGTTAAATAATGTAATATAATTAGTTTAACCAATTTTTAAACTTATTTTAAATGTATTAATATATCTGCTTTTTCATAACCAGTTTTTCAAGTTATCAAATGTATTTTAAGCCAATTTTGCTAAGGGCTTGTTGATTTTAAGCACACATTTTTAAAAACATCAATAAATAATTATATGCGATGAAAAATTGCAATTTTATTTTACTGCTACTAAAATTAAAAATTTATTGTTGTAACAATTTTTGTCACATACACCTTATCAAATTTTAATGTTACTTTCTTAAATATATCTTAGCACGATTACAGAGAAAAATTAATGTTGCTTTGTTAAGCAATTAAAAACAAACATATTTTGTATATGACACAAACATATAGCATGAAAAATATACTTTAACTAAAACTTTCATTTGCGAATGACAATTTGTAAACTTCAATAGTTTAACATGAAAATACAAAACCACATGCCACATAAGACATTTCTAAATATCAAAGCAAATGTTCTTAATTGCAAGTGTTCTACCATTTTTCAAACGAGTCACACAAATGACTTTCATCCTTATAATTGGTAAGTTACTTGAAAATTTATGAAAATCGTCATCACTGCTGCAAATGTAAGAAAAAAATAATCAAGAGAAAATGTGTGTTTGTAACCATTATCATCAACTTAGCCATTTTAATGCTTGATTTGGTCCTTAAAATTTAGTTTTAGCGCTATGGCTCTATTTTAATACTCCTTCATTTCGAAACAGCCTTTACAAGACTTAATAATTTTGTATTAGCTTTTTTTGTTTTTAATTACAAGTGCATATATATTTATAACAAAAAATATTTCAAATATTAATATGGGAGCAGAGTAAAATATATGTTTAACTGCCAAAGATTTGTTTAGAAATGGCCTTGAAGTCTATGTTTTTAAACGTTACTCCATCTTCTTCCTTTCAATTCTAGAGATAACTCTTAATATTGAGCTTAAAAAATGTTATATTAAGGATTTAATAATACAGTTCTTATATTTGCAGATATTTATTTTATAAATCTTAATTTTATTCAGTGTTAATATTATTTTTTAGCTAAGAGTAATTTTTTTTAATAAAAATAATGTTTAGTTTTTATTTGCATCTAATGTTGTTTTAACTTTTGGCATGTTTTCACAGATACGAACATACACGAAGATATGAAAACGAATATAAAAATATGTGTTAGCCAGTCAAGTGAGTGTATTTTCATTAGTGAAGTGCCTACACATATATTGTTGCTGAAACGCTGTAGCTGTATAGGTACGTAAATATTTTGTTTATAATTACATTGTTGAATTAGGATATTTATTTAGAAACAATTAGTAAAAAAAAAGGTTTTGCTACTAGTTAAAAAAAACAACGGAGCAACTGGATTATTTTTTCATTACTTGTAGAATTTTCTAAACAATAAAATAAGGTATGAAGAAAAGAACTAGAAAGAATAAGGAAATTATGATTATGTTTTCAATAATAGTTGGATAATTTAAAATTTGTCTTACAGTTTCAGTACACTTTTTTTTGTTTACAAAAAATATTTGTTTTTATACTCATCGTTATTGTTTTTTTTATGTTCAGAAATTCATGTTAAAAATGAATTAATAAATATGTATTATGTTTATGTCGTTTTATTTAAAGTCCGAACTAAAACAATTATTATTCCCTTACCGCCAATGAATAAATGTAACTTGTTTTTAAAGTTCTTAAACTATGTACAATATAAAAAATATATTAGATATTTTCTTTTTACACAAATGGTTGCGTATGATTAATATTTAACCAAAAGCTATTTAAAAAAAAACATAAGCATGGTGGCATAATTATAAATATGTTGAAGCATTTTTCAAACTTCACAAAATAAATAATGTTTTTTATATACTTAGCTGTGCCGCATCTTGCTCGTTATTTACCAGCATTCCTATTTTTAAGTATACAATTCTTTATAGATTTATTAAACGATTAAGGTATATGACACAGACAGTCATTTATAATAGTATATACTAAATTCAATATAGAAACAATAACAGAAACGAAAAACTTATCTGAAACCACGAAACTTATTTTGAATGATAATAAAAACGTACAGTTGCTAAATTACGCTATATCACGTATTCAATAAACAAAACCCTGTAAAATAATACTACGAGTTATTTTGTAAATGATTTTTATTATGTTTTAATTTACCTAAAGGTTTTTACATATAAATGTGCGTTTTATGAAAAAAATTCGGTATACAATGATTCTGTTGCAAAAGTTGCGTGCAATGAATAACAAATGTAACTGACTTATTTTTATGTTCATTCTTATTTCGATTTGTTTAAATAAATTCATTTGACAATTGCCTAACTGCTTAATTTTATAATTTTTATGTTGTTAAATTTTCAGAATAAGAAGAAAAAAAACCTTTATACGTTAGAAAAATATTTATTTATCCTGAGAGTGTCATTTATTTAGGTTTATTGTGTTTTAGTTTTCTAATTTAAAATTATTAAGATAAATAAAAACGGACCAGGCGTGTAAATTTTAAATTAAACTGAGTTTTAAATTTGATAAAAAAGAAATAAGATTTTATAAAAAAATATTGTATCAAAAATTCCTTTTTTATTGCTTTGATTTTACGTGACATGTTTAGATGTAAACAAACGAAATTGAAATAACTTTTAAAGTAAAAAGTAATGTATTCATAATAGCTTATAGCACGCAAGGTTGGCCACTGAAATCATTACTTATATTTCGAGTATATAAATCGTATGAATCTAATCAATGAAAATAAAAAGAATTATATATAAACTTAAAGTTTTTTTGATATTCTTTAAAAATAAAATTTTTTTAGATAAATATGTTGTTGATTTTTGTTAAATTTCTTGATAGAAATTTATGTGCTCCCATTTATCAAAAAAAATTTTTTTTTAATTTAGATATTTTTATTTAAACTTATCGTTTAACTATGCAATCTGCTCATAGTTCCACTTTTTGTTATTGTGAATAGCGATAAGGTATTGATATTAGGAAGTCATAGTTAATATGTAAAAGAAATTAAAAATATTAAGCTTACAAATTTTTACTAAAAAATATTGAAAATTTAATTATAATTTTAAAAATGTTTATGCAGGATTTTCGTTTTTATCTCTCTTTGAAATTTTCGATACTAATATTGTATACGATAAAAAAAGTTTAACTTGCAACCAACATTAAATATTAATTACATTTGATGTATTATCAACAGATCATTCAGTGTTATTTTTCATAAGCTAATAAAATAAAAAATATTGTTTTAATATATACACAAGTGGCATTTCTATCTTACACCAATCAATATCAACCAGCATTAAATAAAATGTTTGGATTATGTGAACATTATTTAATTGATGTGTATAATTTGTTGTAATCCTTGAATTATGCTGTCACATTAATGTCACAATGAATAACATTCAACATTATTCAATGGCGTTTATATAAAAAACTTATATAAAAAATAAACCTTATATTATGGAAGCAATAAAACAAACTATGGTTTGTAAAAAAAAATTAAATAAATAAGCAAAATAATTGTGTTGGGCAAAGAATTTCTACATTATTTTTATTTGTTTTTTTCTTAAATAAAAATCAAACCCCCATGCAAAGGGGTCACTGTAATATATACGAGCTTAACATGTTTGATTTTTTTACTTATTAAAAACTAAGCTAAAATTATGTCGATAAAAATTAATTAGTTTAATCTACAACATTATTAAAAATATTATAATCAGTCAAAGCCGACCACATTATATTGTACAAAACAATTTGTTTAATAAACAAACAAAATAATTTTAATTGGGCTTTTGAATTTAGAAAACCGTCGGTAAAATTTGTTAATATTTGAATGTGAAAATTGACTAATCATATTCCATATTTACAGCTAACTTATAGTTTTTTTTAAATCTTTTTTGATCAAAAGACAACAAAATCTTTTATATCTTTCTATTGTTGCTGTCCTTGACTCACCATGCCCATAAAACATCAGCATGTATTTTTTTCAAGAACTAATATAAGTTCAAGGAACTATTCTTTTAATTTTTTTATTTAGAATTATATTTTTATAACTAAACAAACAATTTTTTTTAATTTGCTATAAAATAATTTAAAAAAATTCTGGAGCGACCAAATTATGATGGAAAGAAAATAAATGCCTTTTATTGTTTACTAAATATGGCCGAAGTAAATAAAAAAAATTTCCTTTAATATGACAAACGATAAAAAAGATACTACATTATGTATTGAAATTCTGTTTCAATTTACTTTAAAATTAAAAAAATAATCAAAGTTTTATATTTTTTATCGCAACTTTTCAGTAGTTTATCAATTTAATATTACTTAAAGATTCAAGGTGAGGTTGTAAAAGAAAGAAAATTTTAAAGCCGTTTTTTCACAACGAAGTTTAATTTTATTCGTGGGACTGTATTTTAATTTTTGCTTTTCTTGCAAGAATTGTATTAAAGAACACCATATTTGCATAGCAGTGTTTGTTTATGAATGTAATTTTATCAAAAAATTATTGCCTAAAGGTGACAAAAAGCATAAATACGTATTTTTTCCTTTTTATGATATTTTTACTTATAAATTGCTTTTTTATATTTATATATTTATTTTTTTTGTTTAGGCTTCGATCAATTTATAGTCCCTTTTGTAAAATATGATGAAAAATCTCAGGTCTTTTTTATGGTCTAACAAAATGTGATATTATATTTAATAAAAAAAATATATATATAAAAAATGCATAAAATTGATATTAAATAAAAAAATAGATGACTTAACTCATCAACATGTATGGATGTTTTATATTTGTAACTGCTTGCAATTGCGTTATTTAAAAACAAGGGAAACAAGTATTTTAAAAAATATACCTACAATTAATAAATATAAATTCATACAAACATACATAAAAACAAATGTATAATAAAAATATTTATTGCAAATCACATACATATATTGTTTATATCGCTTTTTTATATTTTTATTTATTTTTCGCAAACCATCGACTGATTTAATATTTTTATATGCATAATTAATCAAAATTTTAACATTTTAAATCCTCTATAAGGAAACCGGAAAAGACTTAAAGTTACCCTTTTTTATGATTTACAAAAGAACAAATTCAATTCTGAAATGTCTTTTTGCAACTCTTTTTTAAAGTAGTTACTACTTTTGTTATTGTAAATTTTTGATCCTTAAATAAGATTTTAAAAGTCTTTATAACTTTCAACAAATTTAAATAACAATAGTTCTAAGCTGAATTATTTAAACACAAAATTTTAATTTTTAGTGCAAAAAAATAATAATAATATAATTAAATAAAAAAACTAGTGACAGAAATTACCAGATAATTTCACATCTCTACAAGAACCTCAATAAATAAATCAAGTGCTTCTTAATAAAGTAAAAGTAATAAAATAAAAAAAAAAATAAAACTATTTTATAATTAATTTAGGTAATAAGTATATGTTTTATTTATTTTTTACTATCCCTTTAAGTTACTGTTTATTTTCAGTTTTGTTTTTAAGAATCTTATAAGTGTGCTCTGACCGCAGTATATTGCGTTTCATGCCCACAACCATAAAAACCTCTTTAAATATAGAAACCTTATTTATAGGGTCTTAACTTTAACACGTTTCGTAAACAAATAAAAATTCCATTTTAGACCTTTTTGAACATAAGGTTTTACTTATTTCAACTTTTGTTTATTTTTAACATTGGACGAAAGACAAATCTAATTTTTATTTTCGGACTTCATTTTTTTTTGTTATGGATGACATAAGTTTTATAGCGAAAAATGTTTGATGTGTTTTAACGGCAAATAAAATGGTAGTATTTTCTTATCATTTTATTTTTCACGAGATTTATTTACAAACTTTTCACTTGGCATGTATACTTGATGTATTTTTTCTTTGTTACAGCCGCTTTATTCTTATTTCTTAAGTATGTACATATGTCTGCGAATAAAAAAGTTTTCATACAGCTGAAATTTGATAACAGATAAACTGTTAGACACTATAATATTTATAATTCTAATTGCCATCTTAAGAAACTCACAGAATTTTAACGTTTATGGAGATGGTTTCTATAAAATAAAACAACATCATTATGAGGCTTTTTAATATTTAGAAAACACTTGATTTCAGTATTAAAATAAAAAAATTCTAATAGAAAACAAAATGAATTATACTCGTGCCTTATAATTTCAAAATTTTTATCTTAATTAAAGTAGTATTAAGTTTTTAAATATTTGTAATTTTTTTATGCAAAATCTTTGATTTGCTTCTATAAAGAAAATAGTAGTACCAACACTTTAACAAGTAAGTGCGCTATATTCGGCTATACCAAATACTTCACCAACTGTAGATATGT
The DNA here is from genome assembly GCA_003055125.1 of Paykullia maculata. Lineage (NCBI taxonomy): Eukaryota > Metazoa > Arthropoda > Insecta > Diptera > Rhinophoridae > Paykullia > Paykullia maculata. Next base: position 10,859 of record NDXZ01058568.1, on the reverse strand, counting down.
AATAAGAAGTGTATGTATGTATGTTTGTATTCACATGTTCCAAAGGTAGTTAAAGTGTTAGAGAACTGATTTTTTATGATTTTTTTTATTGCATCACACAATGTAAAAGCCAGCAACATTCACTGTGTGAGCAGTTTTATTTTTTAAATATTTTAGCATTATGCTACTGGATTATATAAAAACAATGGCCCGTATTCATAGTTATGAGCTAAAGTCAGTTTTTTTTAAAACGACTTTAAATAAAAACACCTATTATTAACTCTTTTGCTATTATAGTCAAGAATAAGGTTTAACTTAGAACATATTAAACCAACTTTAAATGGGTGAGTCATCAAATCGTTAATTGTTTTCACACAAATTGTAACAAAATATGATCAAGTGGAAACTCTACTCAGCTAATTTTGTATAATGTTGACGAATGAAACAAAAAAGAAAAAACAGAAATGCCAAAAAAAATTGAAAAATTAAAAATATTTTTATATGTTTGAAAAGAAACAAAATTAAAAAGCAATATTTAAAGGACTTATTGCCCTTTTTAAGGTGATTTTATATATATAAAAAATAGGGAAGCAATGTGGGCTGCTGGCTTTTACAAAAGACTGCTGATTTTGTGTTTTTAGGTAAGTTAAAAACAGCTTCAGCTATTTTTAGGTTTAAAGTCGGCTTTTACGTTAAAAGTATATTTTAACTCGTCTATAGTATACAAAAAGCATACTTTTTTCAAAAGTATACTTTACAACTATTAAAGTATACTTTGTTTACGACTATGATTATGGGCCAATATATTTAACATTATTGTAAAAACAAATTTTTCTTATAATCTAATTCAAGTTACTGTTATTAAAATTTTTTACTAAAATTATTTACAAATAATAATTTTCTTGTTAATTTGAAAAAAAAAATTAATATTAATTTTATCTATAAAATATAGATCGGTTCGGTATATGTACAAGCTCTTACAATTAAAAAAATAAAATTTTGTTTAAGCGAATTTTGAAAGAAAAAAAATCGCAAAATATTGTTATTTAAAACTTGACATTAATGCTAATTCTTATTAGAAAAATCTTCCATTTATACTAATAAGGTCAAAAATATATGTTATCTGCGTAAGCCATTAAAGATTTTTAAGAAAGAGACTTTAACTTTTTTATTTGCAAACTGTCAAAGAAATAGTTTTAAATTTTGATAAATTTTCATAAGCAGATCATTTTTTGTAAAAATAAAAGTGGTTACTATCATTTAATAAATAACCTTAAAATTCAAAAATACTCACATAATAGAACAGTTACTTTAGAGTACTAAACTACCCTGCTTTTATATCACCTATTATAAAAAAAACTACATTTGCATAAACGTTTTCAACACTTAAGGTTACTTTCCTTTTCAAATGTGTTTATACACATTTAGCTTAAATATAGGTCAAACCTCTATAAACATGTTTCAAGCGAAACACTCTACAAACAATGTTTCTGTCGAACAATTATAAAATGTTGCTAACTTTCTCCTTTATTTATGTTTGAGTCAAACTATAACAACATTCACATTTCAACAATAGAAAAAAATATCCCCACACTAACATTGGAGAACATTTGCTTTTTAACTTTTGCTGTACAAATATTGTGAACAGCTGTTTCTTTTACAGTATTTCAGCAGTGAGAAATACTACTTGTAAAAATGGAGAAACTAGAAATGTGAGAAGAACTCCTAACGCAAAGTATTATGTTAAATTATGAGCACTAAAATAAAGAGAAATGCTTTGCATAAACATGTTTTTAATGCATTTACAATTTTTTAGTTCTAACCTGCAGTTCATTGCATTGACAAGGATATACATACATACGCATATAATAACGGAGCTATCATCAATATAAAATTTATTAATTAATAATAAAAATCTCTGCATATATTTTGACTTTGCTATCATTAAAAGATATACTTGGCAGTATCTTAAAATTATTCAAAACAATTGTAATTAATCAATAAAAATATCGATAAATCTTGTACCTACATATTTACTTTAAAATCACCTTCTTAATCAATTAAATGATGTGGGTTGTCTGTCTGCCTTAGGTGAACACTTTGGCTTAAGGATGATTGCTGTAGATTGTAATTTGAACTGTTGTGGAATGGAAAAATTCATTGTCCATAAACCTTGAAATTTCTTTACTAAATTTTTTTTTATTGGTCCAAAATTCACAATGTTCTTCTGATTATTACACCCGTACTAGCCAAAGCACATTTATATGACCCATTGCAAAAAAAAACTACTTAAAGTCAATACTAAAGTCCAAACATTCTTCTGAATATGTTTGTACATTAAAAGTCTGCACATTTTCTTTGTATTTTCTTTATTTGTGGTCTTATGAATCTATTATACCACATAACTGATACTTAACTTTGTATATTTTTAAACACCGTAAAATTCTGTACAGGCTAATTATTGCTTGGCAGTAGTACCAGTACAAGCACAAGCACCATGAGTTTATTAAAACCTAATTGCATCAGATTTGTAAACTGCAATTGTCAATTTACGATCTACAATGAAACAGTTTATTTGGCTTTTTGTACCTAAATTTTAATAACTTAAAAGTATAACTGTGATTATGATTTCCAAAATAGTAATAATAACGTACAGTATTATCTTCAGTATCAAATTACGCAAAAAAGCTTTCTGGAGTACGAAGTTAAATAAAAAGATTTGTCAAGTGATATTATAAGAAATTTGACTCTCAAAGCAAATATTTCTTGTTTATAAGAATAAAACTTAGACTTTTATATTTGCTAGTCCGTTTTCTTTCCCTTAAGGAGACTACACTTTTCTATGACAATTTCGAAAGTAATTATTAATTATCATAAAAAATAATTATCACTTACGTTTAATTATTTAAAAAAACTATTTTTTAACAAATTGTCGTTTTTTTAAATTATTGTTAATTAAAATATGCCTTAAAGTTCGTAAAATTAAAACCTATTAATTTAACACAATTTTTATATACCAAACTGTATCACTGTGCTCTTTTACGTTATGCGTTTTAAGGTCTATATTTATTGGAGTGTTTTAAAAATCGAATATTAAAAAATATTCGGTTGATTTGCCTTTAAAAAAGAAGCACCACACTATTTTGAAAATGTATATCTGATTCTAATCTTTTCTTTTCTTAAAGTCTCGATTAATGGTGCAATGTGTAAACTTTCTTAATCTCACGACAAGATGTGGTTAAAAAGTACATTCACATACATATGTGTAAGACAAAATAATTTATATCTTGAAAAACCGCAACTTATTTTACTTGTTGTGGTTATGCTTTAGGTATTCAAAGCCTATTTAAGGATATTAAAAAGTTGATCTTTTTATACACAAAATAATATTCAGTTGAGTTTTCTGAAAACATATACATAAACCACAACATATATTAACTAACAAATATTCAAATATGCATGTATTTGCATTTATGTGTATTTATACAAGTTAAAACATAACTGCTGGATACACATGGTAATCAGTAGATAGATAATGTCATATTATCATAATGTTTTAAAATTGAACAATAATAAAAAAAATATTATTGTTTCGTTTATCTATGCTATCTTTACCAAGAAGAGACATACCAGAACGGTTTGGACCCACCGATATCCATAAGAAAGTCTGGCCCTAAATGATAGGGCGAAAGAGAAAAACGTTGTCTTGCTTTCAATTGCAAACTGCCGGCTATATGTTTGATAAATTTATTACACCTGTTTAAGAGATAAGACATAATTAACTCTTACTTCAAATTAACTAAAGTTTTACAACTGTTTGGCACTGTTAAAAAAAAAAATATTTTATAGCTTTTTCGTTTTATAATAGCTGAATTTAATTCAAATATGAAAAGTCATATTTTATTTGTTTTATTATAACTTACAAGTTTACCAAAAATGGTTTTGAGTTTTGCATGCATAAGAAGAATAATATTTTGTATATACATTTTGTAAAAAATTTCATATTTAAAACTAAAAACTTTTGGTTTCTTTCTTTTATGATTTGGGTATTTCAGGCATCAACAGTAGTTCCAAAACTTGCTGTTAATTTTTTCTTTTTGTTTTTTCATGTATGTTTTTGTTTAACCCATAGAGGGTAAAAAGTTTTTTAAAACTTTAGATAAGTCATGGTTATAATGTTGATTACAAAAAATTTTGGTTTTTTATATAAAAATTAATAAAAGGATAAATATGTACCTGTTAATGAAAACTTCATATATATTATTAGTTAAATTTATGCTAGGATTTTATATCATTAAACACAATCCCCATAACGCTTATATGAAATAAAGTTGGTGGTATACTTTCCCATATAAATTTGGTTTTTTTTTAAATTTTAACAAAGTTATCTGTTTCGTTAAAAGACAGAAACAATTTTTTTTTGTTTGTTAAATAGGTTAATTTTTTTGTAATTTCTCCGAAAAGCTGACTAAAAGGATTTTGATTAATTTTGTTTATTCTTGTGCTGCAAGGTTTTGTTTTAAACTTTTATCTATGTTGAAAAGCCAATTAGGTTAATAGAAAGTAAACAATTAAATACTTAAAATACACTAAGATTTATTTTTGCAGTCTTCATTTTAGTATATCATAAAATCTTCACTTAAAAATAAGTAAAAAAGTACAACTATTTCTTTTATAACATTTTAAAAGCCAAGGAAAGAAATTCATTTTATGTGTTTTTTGGTTTTTATTCACTTGAAATACATACAATTTGCTTAAAACTTTTTTTATTATTATTTTAGCATTAAATTAGCCAAAAAAATAATCCTAATTATGTTTCTAAGCCAAATTACTGTGTAGATTTAATTTGTTGCTCTACTTTTGTAATTAGTTTTTTCCAAAATAATAAAAGCTTATAAAACCAGTTAATTATTTTAAGTTCTAAATTTGGTGTACTTAGAAGTTTCTAAGCAATTTAAATTATTAATGCAAACAACTTTTTTCTTTTTCAGTCATTAATAACTTATTGAAAAAGAATATATCAAAAAGTAGTTAAAAAAATGTTCAAGCTTGTTGATCCATTTTTATGATATAAATTTACGAAAGCAGCAGCTAATTTAACTTATAATTTTAAATAACCTTTTTGCAAAAGACACGACACTTCAAAAACAAACTGAAATATAAACAAAAAAATAAAAAGATTTTAAGTAAAGAAAGAAATATTTTTAAACTTTATTAAAAATTTTCCTTTAGAATCTTAAACCCCAAACAAACATTTTTAATATACTTTTTTTACTTTTATAACAATAATTTGGAGACCAAAAATAATTAAAGTAAACCAAAGTAACCAAAGTAAATCACAGCATATTAAAGTTTATATTAGGAACTTACAAATAACTTTCACGCATCAGGTATAGCCAATAAATTAAAAAAAAAAAATTTTACAAAGAAGCATAAAATATAAAAGCTTTTAACACTTTTAGGTTTTTTGTAGGACGGCGTTTAATAAGAATTAGTTTTAAGAATTAGGTTTATAAAAAAAAATTGTATACAAAATTTGTGCATAGAACTTTAAAAAAACCAAAACAAAGAAACTTATTATATAATTATAGAGCTGAAAAAATATAACAAAACATTTTCAAAATCCCTGTAACCTAACCTTATAGTTCACGAAAAATTTCTTAAAAAGGCTTTTTAAAAGGGTTTTTTTGATAACGAAATGATAACAATTTTTTTATATTATTAGCTATTTTCACCGCTAATGTGTTAAGAAAATCTAATTAATTTTAAGCCTTTTATATAATGATAAGAATAAAGGGTAAGCAAGTTTTTTGACATACGCAATTGAAAATATTAAAAAAAAAACACTGCTCAGCACTTTCGACCAAAAGTAACTAAATTTGAATATTACACCATTTAAATTTATTTTCTTGCTTTATTTTTTATCTTAAAAACCTATTGTTATCTCTAAAGAAAATACGTGATGTTGTCCTTAAAGTTATTTTGTTTATCTTTTGTTGTCTGATTTTTTTTTTTGTTCACTTTTTAAACATGTTGGAAATTTTTGCTTTTCAAGGATGTCTCCTTTAATATGCACAATATTTTTGTTTTTATATTTTGGCTTTTAAAACACTTAACTTTTGGTTGGTAGCTTTTGGTGATTGTTAGTTCTTTTGTCTCGTGTCTGCTGTTTGCATTTTTTATTGGAAAATGTATGGCAATGGTATGGACTGATAGAGTCACGTCGACTAGCGAGTGATTATAAATATTAACAAATAGGAAAAACAAAAAAATTGACTCATAATACTTAAACTAATTTTAAATTTAGTTTTTATATTTATTGTTTACTTATTTGTATAAAGTTTAACGGAGAATATTGTTTTGAAGTGGTAATCAAATTATTTTACTTTCGATTTATTTAGCTATATATATATTTAACAATTTAAAGCTTTTTCAGTACAGACTATACAATAAATATAGTAAATATTCTATATAAAATTCTGAAGCCAATCGTGTTATCGCCAGTATAAGTATTGCGAAAAAATTCCAAGAAAAAACAAAGTGAAATAATAACTGTAGTTCTGTTTTTAATAACGTTTTCGACAAAAAAATACAAACAAATATAACCAAAAAAAAAATGTTCAAAAATAATTAAAAAACCTTTTTTTTTGTTGTTATCTTGTAAAAGAAGTAAGTCTTATTCTTGAAAAGAATAAGTCTTTATACAAAGAATAAATATTCTACTTTATTTCAAATAGACTAAAAAAGACATTTTACTTTTGTATTTAACAAAATATTTCAGTAAATTGGTTAAGAATTATATATTGTTCTACCAACTTTAACAGATTCTTTTAGAGTTAACTGAAAAAACAGGAAAATTGCAAAATAATTTCATAACATACAGTTAAATTATTTAAAGACCCTAAAAATATATTAAACATTTGGTAAAATCTAGATATATTCTACAAAGAAAATTAAAGTTACTACGTATTTTCATACATACATAAGTATGTATATATTGGTTTATGTTTCAAAAACGTATTTGTTTTTTTGTGACGCCAGCACGTCAGGTCACAATTATTTATTAATAAATTAGATTCAACCATATGTATAAAAATTTTGTTATAAACATAAAAAAATACTTGTTATATTCAGTAACGCATTAACATTGACATAGTCATACAATTCAGTTAAGCCTTATATATTATATATCACAGTGGCTTAGAAAAGATAAAGTGTTGGAAATAATTCGATAGTATTCAAACCATTCAAGTAATAGTAGGAGCTGAAGTGCTTTTGATTTGGGCCACAGTGGCACGACTCTCTGGTGTGATCAGGATTTGGTGGGCATGACTACAAATATAATATTAAAAATAAAAATGGACGGCCAGCCAAAAAATTTATAGTTTTTTCCTTTCAAGCTAAATATATATTTACCAATAAGAGACACCCGTTTTTTTTGTAGATATTTGGAAATCCTATCTAACTGTAATTTTTTTTAATGTGGATAAGAGATTCTGGAGATTCTTAGAAGCAAATTATACCCGAAGTGAATTACTTTGGAGGCACGCAAACTCCACTCGCCCACCTACTCACACCAGTGAGTCATGTCACTGCAGCCCAAGTCAAAGACACTACAGCTATCACTCTGTGAACTTTTATTAAACTATTTTTAATGGTTTGAATGCTACCGAATTATTTCTAACATTTTAACTTATCTAAACCACTGTGTATATGTGCATATAAATACATATACATACATACTTACACATATTCATATTGAAAACACATGTTTTGTACACAGCTTTGCTCGCAATAAAAAAGATTTTCCCTAATTAAATTATGGCAATCATTCGTTTATTAAATAACCAAAAATAAATAAATGAAAATAATAAATACAAGGAAAAATTTCTTTTCTGAGAATTAAATAAATCTTAGAATTATTTAAACAAAAAATAGCTCAAGATATCCAATATTTTTTCTTAAGATTCCAAAAAGCAACAAAACTAATCTTAGTTTCCCCTATAATAAAGTGATGGCTTCTAATCGATAATGATGTATAAGCACGAAAAGCCTCAAAAGCAAATAAAACTCTTATTGGTTTATTATGTGTCTGCATGACTTTAAATGTAATATATTGGTTGATAGCAATTTATCTTATTTTTCTAATTTTTGGCTTAACAATTTAACGACATATAACATTTTATCAAAGATATAGAAAGACATTTCTTCTTATGTTAGTCCTGTTTTCTTCTTATTGCTTTTTCTGGCGAACTAAATATAAAATCTCTTAAGGTTTTTCGTATTTGTTTTATATATTTAAAGTCAAAATGGCTTAAATACATTAAAAAAAGTTATATAAATATGTTTAAGTTTATTATTGTAATTTTTTTAATTAAACCATCTCCGTTTATAGTAGTATGTAGATTATTGTACTAAATATTGACACTTTATTTTTTAATTATTTGATTTATAGTAAATTTTTAAAACAAAATTATATCATTTGAATATTAAAATTTTTGCATCCATTAAAAATTCATCCATGTTATTGAATTTTTTAAAAGGTTTTTATAATAATAATTTTTTAGTTTAAAATATTAAAAACTTAACTTTGCTGAACAATTTCTATCTTCATCAAAACACATTTTTTTAAGAGTAGTTTAATTTTCTTCACATATTGAGTATAAACAATATTTTGACTTAAGTATATCTTATGGGTATACAAAAAACATATTTCATATAAAGGGTTTTACAATGAGAACTGTTAAAAGTCTTCTATGATCCGTGATATTAGGCTCTTGTTCGGGTATACGCCAAAGTCCTGACTTAAGCTTAAATTCAATAAGAGGCTGAGTTCTTATGTGCGGCAAGGAACCAGCAGCTTTGGGTTTTTCTGCAAACTTTCACAGACTGTCTCTCGGTCAATATTCCTTGGTATCTTGTAGCTTGACTTGGTTGTTTGGAACCAGTGACTGAAATATAAACAACAGATAAAATAGACGCCTGTAAAAAATTACAGCCGCCAGTATCTACTCGCCCTTATTAAAAACCTTTTTAATTTAAAGACTGAAAGTCAAATATTTGATTTTTTTCCTAAAAATTCAATTCTAATATATATTACAAAAGTTGACATTTTTTGTTATTATGTAAAACTTTTTCAAAATTAAAGAAACAACAAAAAGTGTTTAATTTTCTAAGCTCAGGTAAAGCAAGTAAAAAGACTTTTCGACTTAACAAGTTTTTTTTAGGCATTCATAATTTTCTTTGTCTTTTGCCAGATAACTAGGCAATTTTGAAGTATGCCAACAAGACGTCTTCACTAGTTAAAACAAATTGCTGTAATTCAGTAAAATATATTTGCATCTACTTTTCATGGTTTAGACAACAAATTTTTAATAAAAACTTCAATATATTAAAAAAAAAACATTTTGAAACTAACATTTGTGGTGACTTCGTCATATCCATATCTATACAAAAGTTTGATTTTTTCATATTTTCGCCATCCTAAAAACTCTATTTCAACAAGTGTTGGTAACAAAAAACTAAAAATCATATTAATGCTGTATTAAGTAAAGAAAAAACTTAAAAGTTAAAAACTTTTTATTACAGTATCATGTAAATCATATTAAATATATATATTCCAAAACTCTGCTCATATGTTTGCAAACATTTTTATACTTATACATATGTATGTAAACGAAATTATGCATAAAGTTGTTTAAAAATTTTACATATGTATTTATTTCCTCAAATGTTAATGTGCGATATTTTCAGTACCAAAATAAAAATGCAAATAATACTGTTTTTACAGATATTTGTGTGACAAAGTTTAAAATTTGAAAAATAAACTTTTTGGCAGTTTGTCATGCATAGAAACTAAAAAAACTTATGAAATAACTGAAAAATGTACAAATTATGAAGAAAATTATGTTTATGGTAGAAAGTTAAAAAATCTGTTTACTTATATTTTGTTGTATTATTATATTATGTTCAATTAGTTTTATTATTAGGCTTTTGAAAAAAAAATTTTTTTAAATGTTTGCTTTATGTTAAAGGTATTAACGCAAAAAACTGTTTGACTTTAAACAATACTATGCAAGAATATGCATTAAAAAATGTTTAAAACAATAAACATAAAACAAAGTTTAATATGGTCGTTCTTAAAAAATTATAGTTTCTTTGTTATAAGTTTTGTTTAAAAAAATAGTATAAAATGTTAAACAAAATTAATACATGTGTCTTGGTAACACATGGTAAAAGTTTGTGTTTTTTTTATTTATAGTTTTTTGTAAGAACTTTTTTACAACTTAACAACTTGTTTTTATTGATTAATTTATCACTAAATTATGCAAAAAAAAAAAGGTAAAACAGTATATGTAGATTATATATTTATTTATTTTAAATTTCATATGTTACTAAGCCAAACACCAGATGCGTTTCACGAAAAAAAAATAAATGTTGGTAAGATAGGATTGAACTAAAACTAATCTTTTGTTTCTTACCCAAGTTTTAATTTTGTTTATCAAAGTTGTCCTCATGTAAACATATTTTGAAAGTTAAACTAAAATGTTGTTAATTTTACTTTCGATTTTTTTGGATTCTTTGTTTTTTTTTAGTATATAGAAAGTAAAAAAGCTATTTGCTATTCAAAGTAGTAAAAGTTAAATATAGAAAAATTTTGAATCGAAAAATATAAAAACAACTATTTTTAAATGGATTTCAAAATTTTCCTAAGCAATTAGGTTGTTAATTCAATAGTATAAAGTTACAAAGGGGCAATAATAGTTCTTAGTCTGTTTGAAATAAAGTTGAAATAAAAATTGTATTTACAAAAAAAATATAATAACATATTTTCTGAACCTTTCCCTGTCGAGCTGGGCGTCAAGCAAGGTTGCATTTTA